>PKMM01047466.1:0-12291 GCA_002933915.1 Eutrema heterophyllum | reverse complement strand
ATCTCATGTTCTTGTTTCTCATACTCTATACTATATTCTCTATACTCATACTCCAAATTCCAACATGCAATGCTCTTGATGAGAGCATCCAAACCACCCTTTCTTCCCACATCCTGGTAAGCAGTCGCAGCATATCCAGAAACACCTCTACCCATTCCTCTTTGCCCATAGCCAACAGCACCACCTTTCTGACCCGTTCCTCTTTGTCCATAGCCAACAGCATCTCCATAGTTGCGCTTTAGATGAGGAAACAGAATCCAACATGTATTTTTGGTGTGTCCCTTCTGCTTGCAATGCTCACACACCCTCTCAGTTTGTTGAAAAACTCTCTTGCTTACATGCGCAGCCTCACTAGTCCCTTGAAAGAGACCCTTTGATCCTTCTTCCTTCTGGATCATCATGCATACTTCATTCAAAGTAGGTAGGTTCTCAAACCTCAAAATATGATGGATCAATCCTTTGAATGACCCATTAAGTGTGAGAGGAAGTCCAAAGACTTGATCCTGCTCACGCCTTCCATTCATTTCCTTCACATCAGTAGTAGGAGGTCTCAACGTCTCCAGCTCTGCCCACAAAGCTCTATAGTCTCCAAACAGCTCTTTGAATGGTTTCTCCTCTTGTTGAAGATCATTCAAAGCCTTCTTCACCTCGAACACTCTACTCAAGTTAGACGTGTTACCATAAAAACCCATCAGGGTGTCCCATAACTCCTTTTCAGTTTCGGCATACGAGTAAGCAGCAAGGATAGAACTCTCTAGGGAGCTCTGAAGAACAGCAAGCACAAGCTGATCTTCCTGGATCCACTTGGAATCCCCTCTGCTGGTCACGGTTTTGATAGGAGACTCCACAGCACCAGGAGACTCCACAGCTCCTCCATCCATTCCAGCTTCAACAGCGCCAACAACATGCGCTTTACTACCATCACCAGCATGCTCACCACTGGAGCTAACAACATGCTCCCACAAGCCACGGCTGCGCAGAGCTGTCTTTGTGGTTCTTGACCACAACATATAGTTGTCCCCTTTAAGAACAACTGGAAGAGTAATATGTTTTTGATTCTCCATCTCTTGCTTGAAGAAAATAGAAATAAAAGATGATTTGTAGAGAATGATTTTGCGGAAATAAGATCTTTAAGGATCAAACTTGCTCTGATACCATGTAGGAATTTAGGATTATGATTTATGAAGAACAAGAAAGAGAGAAAACAATAATAAGAAGAGACTTATGATAATCACAAAGTTTTCTCACTTAAATTAATTTCTTCTTTGTGTTACATCACATATATAGAATTTAGAAACTAACTCTAGTTACATCACAAATATCTAACACAAGTTGATAATACACTTGTTTACACATAGAAATGATAAACAAAACAAGTTACACAACTTGCAACTAAAGGAAACACAACTTGCAAAAATGTGGGCGGAATGAACAGTGCACGTTGCTACAGTGATCGATCGATCCAACTTGTACTGACATCACGAGAACTGGCATAACTTCTGATTGCACCGTTGGATTGCCCTCAAACAACTTCTGGATGAAAGATAAGCCATTGCTCTATCTTGTCTCCAAATTTGAGCTTGATCCATTGGTGGGAAGTCGTTCATCAATGGCCAAACTTCTCATTTCAACAGTTGAATCTTCATTTTCTTGCTTCATTTCTACAATTTTGGCCATATGTTGTTATTTTGGATCTGAATTGGATTGTTTACTAGACGAAATCATGTTTTTCAAATTTTCATATGGACAAGGAGGTTTCATTAAAGAAATGAGAAAACAAGTAACTTATGCTTCTCCTTCCACCTTTAGGAGTGGCTAATCCCTATATGTAGTCTTAACACTCCATTTTGTTTGTCTTATGCAATATCGTTCCGTTCTTATCATTTTGGCCATATGTTTCCGTTTTGGATATTAGTTGGACCGTTTACTAGACGAAATCCCGTTTTTCGAATTTTCGTAGGGATACAGAGGTTTCATTAAAGAAATGAGAAAACAAGTAACGGATGCTTCTCCTTCCACCTTTAGGAGTGTCTAATCCCTATATCTAGTCTTAACACTCCATCAGTATGTCTTATGCAATAACGGTCCGTTCTTGGCATTTTGGCCATATATTGCCGTTTTGGATCTTAATTGGACCGTTTACTAGACGAAATCCAGTTTTTTGAATTTTCATCAGGACACGGAGGTTTCAGTAAAGAAATGAGAAAACAAGTAACGTATGCTTCTTTTTCCACCTTTAAGAGTAACTAATCCCTATATCTAGTCTTAGCACTCCATCAGTCTGTCTTATGCAATAACAGACCGTTCTTGGCATTTTGGCCATATGTTGTTGTTTTGGATATGAATTGGACTGTTTACTAGACGAAATCCTATTTTTCAAATTTCCATAGGGACACGGAGGTTTCATTAAAGAAATGAGAAAACAAGTAACGTATGCTTCTTTTTCCACCTTTAGGAATGTCTAATCCATATATCTAGTCTTATAACACTCCATCTTGTCTGTCTTATGTAATAACAGTCCGTTCTTGTCATTTTGGCCTTATATTGCCGTTTTGGATATGAATTTGACTGTTTACTACACGATATCCCGTTTTTCAAATTTTCATAGGGACACAGAGGTTTCAGTAAAGAAATGAGAAAACAAGTAACGTATGCTTCTGTTTCCACCTATAGGAGTGTCAAATCCCTATATCTAGTCTTAACACTCCATCTTTTCTGTCTTATGCAATAACGGACCGTTCTTGGCATTTTGGCCATATGTTGTTGTTTTGTATATGAATATGACTGTTTACTAGACGAAATCCTGTTTTTCAAATTTCCATAGGGACACGGAGGTTTCATTAAAGAAATGAGAAAACAAGTAACGTATGCTTCTCCTTCCACCTTTAGGAATGTCTAATCCATATATCTAGTCTTATAACACTCCATCTTGTGGGTCTTATGCAATAACATTCCGTTCTTGTCATTTTGGCCATATATTGCCGTTTGGGATCTGAATTTGACTGTTTACTAGACGATATCCCGTTTTTCGAATTTTCATAGGAACAAGGAGGTATCATTACAGAAATAAGAAAACAAGTAACGTATGCTTCTTTTTCCACCTTTAGGAGTGTCTAATCCCTATATTTAGTGTCAGCACTGTAGAAATTTAGAGATTAAGTATGAAGAACAAGAAAGAGAATATGAAGAACAAGAGAGAATTGATTTGAGAGAGAGAGAATACTAAATTTTTCTTGTTATTTTCTTCTTTGCAATTACATCACATATATAAACTAAACAACAACTAACTCTAGTTAATCTCTAACTCTAGTTACAACAATTAAGTCAAAAACACATTCCAGCAATTAAGCTACAAGTTGCACAAGTGGAAATACAAGAAAAAGACACAACTTGCAAATGGTGTGCGGATGAACAGTGCGATGAACAGTGACTTGGAACGATCGATCCAAAATAAGAGGATTGATCGTTGGTCGATCCAGAGATGTCACGTATTTTGGCGCAGTCCATTGCTACAGTACAAGTCTTATGCAATAACGGTCCGTTCTTGTCATTTTGGCCATATCTTGCCGTTTTGGATCTGAATTTGACCGTTTAATAGATGATATCCCGTTTTTCGAATTTTCATAGGGACACAGAGGTTTCAGTAAAGAAATGAGAAAACAAGTAACGTATGCTTCTTTTTCCACCTATAGGAGTGTCAAATAGGGTCTAGTCTTAACACTCCATCTTGTATATGAATTGGACTGTTTACTAGACGAAATCCAGTTTTTCAAATTTCCATAGGGACACGGAGGTTTCATTAAAGAAATGAGAAAACAAGTAACGTATGCTTCTCCTTCCACCTTTACGAATGTCTAATCCATATATCTAGTCTTATAACACTCCATCTTGTCTGTCTGATGCAATAACGGTCCGTTCTTGTCATTTTGGCCATATATTGCCGTTTTGGATCTTAATTTGACTGTTTACTAGACGATATCCCGTTTTTCGAATTTTCATAGGGACACAGAGGTTTCAGTAAAGAAATGAGAAAACAAGTAACGTATGCTTCTTTTTCCACCTATAGGAGTGTCAAATCCCTATATCTAGTCTTAACACTCCATCTTTTCTGTCTTATGCAATAACGGACCGTTCTTGGCATTTTGGCCATATGTTGTTGTTTTGTATATGAATTGGACTATTTACTAGACGAAATCCTGTTTTTCAAATTTCCATAGGGACACGGAGGTTTCATTAAAGAAATGAGAAAACAAGTAACGTATGCTTCTCCTTCAACCTTTAGGAATGTCTAATCCATATATCTAGTCTTATAACACTCCATCTTGTCTGTCTTATGCAATAACGAACCGTTCTTGGCATTTTGGCCATATATTGCCGTTTAGGATCTTAATAGGACCGTTTACTAGACGAAATCCCGTTTTTTGAATTTTCATAGAGACACAGAGGTTTCAGTAAAGAAATGAGAAAACAAGTAACGTATGCTTCTTTTTCCACCTTTAGGAGTGTCTAATCTCTATATCTAGTCTTAACACTCCATCAGTCTGTCTTATGCAATAACGGACCGTTCTTGGCATTTTGGCCAGATGTTGTTGTTTTGGATATGAATTGGACTGTTTACTAGACGAAATCATGTTTTTCAAATTTCCATAGGGACACGGAGGTTTCATTAAAGAAATGAGAAAACAAGTAACGTATGCTTCTCCTTCCACCTTTAGGAATGTCTAATCCATATATCTAGTCTTATAACACTCCATCTTGTCTGCCTTATGCAATAACGGTCCGTTCTTGTCATTTTGGCCATATATTGCCGTTTTGGATCTTAATTTGAGTGTTTACTAGACGATATCCCGTTTTTCGAATTTTCATAGGGACACAGAGGTTTCAGTAAAGAGATGAGAAAACAAGTAACGTATGCTTCTTTTTCCACCTATAGGAGTGTCAAATCCCTATATCTAGTCTTAACACTCCATCTTTTCTGTCTTATGCAATAACGGATCGTTCTTGGCATTTTGGCCATATGTTGTTGTTTTGTATATGAATTGGACTGTTTACTAGACGAAATCCTGTTTTTCAAATTTCCATAGGGACACGGAGGTTTCATTAAAGAAATGAGAAAACAAGTAACGTATGCTTCTCCTTCCACCTTTAGGAATGTCTAATCCATATATCTAGTCTTATAACACTCCATCTTGTGTGTCTTATGCAATAACGTTCCGTTCTTGTCATTTTGGCCATATATTGCCGTTTTGGATCTTAATTTGACTGTTTACTAGACGATATCCCGTTTTTCGAATTTTCATAGGGACATAGAGGTTTCAGTAAAGAAATGAGAAAACAAGTAACGTATGCTTCTTTTTCCACCTATAGGAGTGTCAAATCCCTATATCTAGTCTTAACACTCCATCTTTTCTGTCTTATGCAATAACGGACCGTTCTTGGCATTTTGGCCATATGTTGTTGTTTTGTATATGAATTGGACTGTTTACTAGACGAAATCCTGTTTTTCAAATTTCCATAGGGACACGGAGGTTTCATTAAAGAAATGAGAAAACAAGTAACATATGCTTCTCCTTCCACCTTTAGGAATGTCTAATCCATATATCTAGTCTTATAACACTCCATCTTGTCTGTCTTATGCAATAACGGTCCGTTCTTGTCATTTTGGCCATATATTGCCGTTTTGGATCTTAATTTGACTGTTTACTAGACGATATCCCGTTTTTCGAATTTTCATAGGGACATAGAGGTTTCAGTAAAGAAATAAGAAAACAAATAACGTATGCTTCTCCTTCCACATTTAGGAATGTCTAATCTATATATCTAGTCTTATAACACTCCATCTTGTGTGTCTTATGCAATAACGTTCCGTTCTTGTCATTTTGGCCATATATTGCCGTTTTGGATCTGAATTTGACTGTTTACTAGACGATATCCCGTTTTTCGAATTTTCATAGGGACGGAGGTTTCGGTACAGAAATAAGAAAACAAATAACATATGCTTCTCCTTCCACCTTTAGGAGTGTCTAATCCCTATATTTAGTGTCAGCACTCCATCTATTCTGTCTAATGCAATAACAGACCGTTCTTGGCATTTTGGCCATATATTGCTGTTTTGGATCTGAATTGGACTGTTTACTAGACGAAATCCTATTTTTCAAATTTTCATATGGACAAGGAGGTTTCATTAAAGAAATGAGAAAACAAGTAACGTATGCTTCTCCTTCCACCTTTAGGAGTGTCTAATCCCTATATCTAATCTTAACACTCCATCTTGTCTGTCTTATGCAATAACGTTCCGTTCTTCTCATTTTGGCCATATATTGCCGTTTTGGATCTGAATTTTGACTGTTTACTAGACGATATCCCGTTTTTCGAATTTTCATAGGGACACGGAGGTTTCATTACAGAAATAAGAAAACAAATAACAAATGCTTCTCCTTCCACCTTTACGAGTGTCTAATCCCTATATTTAGTGTCAGCACTCCATGTATTCTGTCTTATGCAATAACGGACCGTTCTTGATATGAACCTCCCTAGAATCGACACTCTAGAGCTGGGCAGAAGGGGGATAAACCTTGCAAGCACAAGTGCTTCAAGGGCTGTGGAGTCGAAGTGGTCACACAAAGGAGGTGGAGATCCTTTGATTCACCTTTGTTCTCTCTAGATATTACACACTAAAGAAGAACAAGAAGCTGGATATTACACACCAGCAAGGAAGAAGAGAGATGAGTCTCGAGTTCCTTGAAAGAAAAAAGGCTGCGCCTTTGATTAAAAACTAGGGTCATTGTTTCTGTCGACATTACAAGGGTTTATAAAGCCAAAAAGTCGACCAAAGAAAGGAAAATTAAAAGAAAGGCAAAAATAAAAGAAAAAAGGGAAACTTGATCAGTTGGACGCGCATCCACTGTTGGGCTTTTTCTGAGCGATTCACTGAGCCAATTTGGGAGATCTTGATAGTTCCAGAAACTAGACCCACGGGGCTTTGGATCCATATGTCATTTTCTGGGGCGTTGTAAGCTAACAGCAACACGTGATTGAAAAGGCCATAGTATTGAATGGACCTCGCTTCAGTCTTGAGCTTGTTGGGCCTTTAGACTTCGTACGAGCAGAGGCTCGACATGGGTTCAAGTTTGATGTGATCATGGACAGCATTGGACCAACACATGAAGAGCTTGTAGCGGGGGAGCAACATGAGAACAAAGAAGCAAAGGAGGCACTTGAAGAAGCCGAATTCCCTCACACTGGTCCCATAACGAGATCAAAGACTAAGGAGCTCCAGAAGACTGTTGCTTGCATTCTTAACATTATCCAGAAGCAACCAAGCTACTTAGATCAAGAAAACAACAACACAACTCCAACACTCGTTTTAATCCAACCACAAGATGGCTAGTGAGCTGTGATCTATCTCTGCACTCTTTTTCCCTATCTTTGGTTTTGTCCCACTTGGGTTTTTCAAAGATAGGTTTTTAATGAGGCAAAGATAGATCACCACACCTAGTTCACTAGCCATACCTGAGGTTCAAGATGCACAATCTCGACCAGCATAGCCTCATATGGATTAGACATTCCTAAAGGTGGAAGGAGAAGCATACGTTACTTGTTTTCTCATTTCTTTAATGAAACCTCCGTGTCCCTCTAGAAATTTGAAAAACAGGATTTCGTCTAGTAAACAGTCCAATTCATATACAAAACAACAACATATGGCTAAAATGCCAAGAACGGTCCGTTATTGCATAAGACAGAAAAGATGGAGTGTTAAGACTAGATATAGGGATTTGACACTCCTAAAGGTGGAAAAAGAAGCATACGTTACTTGTTTTCTCATTTCTTTACTGAAACCTCTGTGTCCCTATGAAAATTCGAAAAACGGGATATCGTCTAGTAAACAGTCAAATTCAGATCGAAAACGGCAATATATGGCCAAAATGACAAGAACGGACCGTTATTGCATAAGACAGACAAGATGGATTGTTATAAGACTAGATATATGGATTAGACATTCCTAAAGATGGAAGGAGAAGCATACGTTACTTGTTTTCTCATTTCTTTAATGAAACCTCCGTGTCCCTATAAAAATTCAAAAAACAGGATTTCGTCTAGTAAACGGTCCAATTAAGATCCAAAACGGCAATATATAGCCAAAATGCCAAGAACGGTCTGTTATTGCATAAGACAGACAATATGTAGTGCTGAGACTAGACATAGGGATTAGACACTCCTAAAGGTGGAAGGAGAACCATCCGTTACTTGTTTTCTCATTTCTTTAATGAAACTCCTGTGTCCCTATGAAAATTCAAAAAATGAGATATCGTCTAGTAAACTGTCCAACTAATATCCAAAACGGCAACAGATGGCCAAAATGATAAGAACGGACCGATATTGCATAAGATAGACAAAATGGAGTGTTAAGATTAGATATAGGGATTAGACACTCCTAAAGGTGGAAAAAGAAGCATACGTTACTTGTTTTCTCATTTCTTTAATGAAACCTTCGTGTTCCTATGCAAATTCAAAAAACAGGATTTCATCTAGTAAATGGTCCAATTAAGATCCAAAACGGCAATATATGGCCAAAATGCCAAGAACGGACCGTTATTGCATAAGACAGTCTGATGGAGTGTATAAGACTAGATATATGAATTAGACACTCCTAAAGGTGGAAGGAGAAGCATCCGTTATTTGTTTTCTTATTTCAGTAATGATACCTCTGTGTCCCTATGAAAATTCGAAAAACGGGATTTCATCTTGTAAACGGTCCAATTCAGATCCAAAACAGCAATATATGGCCAAAATGCCAAGAACGGACCGTTATTGCATAAGACAGACTGATGGAGTGTTAAGACAAGATATAGGGATTAGTTACTCGTAAAGGTGGAAAAAGAAGCATATGTTACTTGTTTTCTCATTTCTTTACTGAAACCTCCGTGTCCTTACGAAAGTTCAAAAAACTGGATTTCGTCTGGTAAACGGTCCAATTAAGATCCAAAACGGCAATATATGGCTAAAATGCCAAGAATGGTCTGTTATTGCATAAGACAGACAATATTTAGTGCTGAGACGAGATATATGGATTAGACACTCCTAAAGGTGTAAAGAGAAGCATTTGTTACTTGTTTTCTCATTTCTTTAATGAAACCTACGTGTCCCTATGAAACTTCAAAAACAGGATATCGTCTAGTAAACGGTCAAATTCAGATCCAAAATGGCAATTTATATATGGCCAAAATGACAAGTACGGACCGTTATTGCATAAGACAGTCAAGATGGAGTGGTGAGACTA
Organism: Eutrema heterophyllum; assembly: GCA_002933915.1. Classification (NCBI taxonomy): domain Eukaryota; kingdom Viridiplantae; phylum Streptophyta; class Magnoliopsida; order Brassicales; family Brassicaceae; genus Eutrema; species Eutrema heterophyllum. The sequence goes on along the minus strand of PKMM01047466.1, from coordinate 3,011 downwards.
GATATAGGGATTAGACACTCCTAAAGGTGGAAGGAGAAGCATCCGTTATTTGTTTTCTTGTTTCTGTAATGAAACCGCCGTGTCCCTATGAAAATTCGAGTAACGGGATTTCGTCTAGTAAACGGTCCAATTCAGATCCAAAACGCAATATATGGCCAAAATGCCAAGAACGGACCGTTATTGCATAAGACAGNTCTCATTTCTTTAATGAAACCTCTGTATCCCTATGAAAATTCGAAAAACGGGATTTCGTCTAGTAAACGGTCCAACTAATATCCAAAACGGCAACATATGGCCAAAATGATAAGAACGGACCGATATTGCATAAGACAAACAAAATGGAGTGTTAAGACTAGATATAGGGATTAGCCACTCCTAAAGGTGGAAGGAGAAACATACGTTACTTGTTTTTTCATTTCTTTAATGAAACCTCCTTGTCCATATGAAAATTTGAAAAACAGGATATCGTTTAGTAAACAGTCCAATTCATATCGAAAACAACAACATATGGCCAAAATGCCAAGAACGGAACGTTATTGCATAACACAGAATAGATGGAGTGCTGACACTAAATATAGGGATTAGACACTCCTAAAGGTGGAAGGAGAAAAATCTGTTATTTGTTTTCTTATTTCTGTAATGAAACCTCCGTGTGCCTATGAAAATTCGAAAAACAGGATATCGTCTAGTAAACAATCAAATTCAGTTCCAAAACGGCTATATATGGCCAAAATGACAAGAACGGAACGTTATTGCATAAGACACACAAGATGGAGTATTATAAGACTAGATATATGGATTAGACATTCCTAAAGGTGGAAGGAGAAGCATACGTTACTTGTTTTCTCATTTCTTTAATGAAACCTCCGTGTCCCTCTGGAAATTTGAAAAACAGGATTTTGTCTAGTAAACAGTCCAATTCATATACAAAACAACAACATATGGCCAAAATGGCAAGAACGATCCGTTATTGCGTAAGACAGAAAAGATGGAGTGTTAAGACTAGATATAGGGATTTGACACTCCTAAAGGTGGAAAAAGAAGCATACGTTACTTGTTTTCTCATTTCTTTACTGAAACCTCTGTGTCCCTATGAAAATTCGAAAAACGGGATATCGTCTAGTAAACAGTCAAATTCAGATCGAAAACGGCAATATATGGCGAAAATGACAAGAACGGACCGTTATTGCATAAGACAGACAAGATGGAGTGTTATAAGACTAGATATATGGATTAGACATTCCTAAAGGTGGAAGGAGAAGCATACGTTACTTGTTTTCTCATTTCTTTAATGAAACCTCCGTGTCCCTATAAAAATTCAAAAAACAGGATTTCGTCTAGTAAACGGTCCAATTAAGATCCAAAACGGCAACATATAGCCAAAATGCCAAGAACGGTCTGTTATTGCATAATGTAGAAATTTAGAGTATGAGTATGAAGAAAAAGAGTTTAAGTATGAAGAACACTTCTTTAAGTATCAAGAACAATAGAGAGAGAGAGATAAACGATTTTGAGTGAGAGAGAATTGTGATGAATATGTTCTTGTTGTTATTATTTCTTTGTTGTTTACATCACATATTTATAGAGAAATACAACTATCTAATTTGCAACACAAGTTGTTTACAAATATCTATCAAAATGTGACTAACCCATGTGACTAACCCATGTGACTAACCCATGTGACTCACACAAGTGTGACTCACATATATGACTCACAAATGACTCACATACATGACTCATAAGTTGACAACTACACAAAGAAAATGTCTTACGTATGAACAGTGCACACGTCTTGCTACAGTGCACACGTCTTGCTACAGTGCACTTCATTTCATTTCTTTGTTTATTTCAACACATAAGACAGACAATATTTAGTGCTGAGACTAGACATATGGATTAGACACTCCTAAAGGTGGAAGGAGAACCATCCGTTACTTGTTTTCTCATTTCTTTAATGAAACTCCTGTGTCCCTATGAAAATTCAAAAAACGAGATATCGTCTAGTAAACTGTCCAACTAATATCCAAAACGGCAACAGATGGCCAAAATGATAAGAACGGACCGATATTGCATAAGATAGACAAAATGGAGTGTTAAGATTAGATATAGGGATTAGACACTCCTAAAGGTGGAAAAAGAAGCATACGTTACTTGTTTTCTCCTTTCTTTAATGAAACCTTCGTGTCCCTATGAAAATTCAAAAAACAGGATTTCATCTAGTAAATGGTCCAATTAAGATCCAAAACGGCAATATATGGCCAAAATGCCAAGAACGGACCGTTATTGCATAAGACAGTCTGATGGAGTGTATAAGACTAGATATATGAATTAGACACTCCTAAAGGTGGAAGGAGAAGCATCCGTTATTTGTTTTCTTATTTCAGTAATGAAACCTCTATGTCCCTATGAAAATTCGAAAAATGGGATTTCATCTAGTAAACGGTCCAATTCAGATCCAAAACAGCAATATATGGCCAAAATGCCAAGAACGGACCGTTATTGCATAAGACAGACTGATGGAGTGTTAAGACAAGATATAGGGATTAGTTACTCGTGAAGGTGGAAAAAGAAGCATATGTTACTTATTTTCTCATTTCTTTATTGAAACCTCCGTGTCCTTATGAAAGTTTAAAAAACTGGATTTCGTCTGGTAAACGGTCCAATTAAGATCCAAAACGACAATATATGGCCAAAATGCCAAGAACGGTCTGTTATTGCATAAGACAGACAATATTTAGTGTTGAGACTAGATATATGGATTAGACACTCCTAAAGGTGTAAAGAGAAACATTTGTTACTTGTTTTCTCATTTCTTTAATGAAACCTACGTGTCCCTATGAAACTTCAAAAACAGGATATCGTCTAGTAAACGGTCAAATTCAGATCCAAAAATGGCAATATATATATGGCCAAAATGACAAGTACGGACCGTTATTGCATAAGGCAGTCAAGATGGAGTGGTGAGACTAGATATAGGGATTAGACACTCCTAAAGGTGGAAGGAGAAGCAT
>PKMM01047459.1:0-16527 GCA_002933915.1 Eutrema heterophyllum | reverse complement strand
GTCTTGTGTGTTCTATCACTTGAGAAAAAATTGATTTCTGTTTTTCAATTATGTAACACTAATGGAGTTGCGGTTACGTTTACCCCACATACTTTCCGGTGAGAGACTTGCAAGCGGGAGCTCTTCGTCTCGAGGGCAAGCCTAAAGATGGCACTTACCAATGGCCAAAAAACCACACCCCCATCTCCACCTTCTCTTGCGTTTGCTTCCGTTGTGAAGACAACTGTATCGGATTGGCATTCCCGTTTGGGCCATCCTGTTTTTCAAATTCTTCAAAAAATAATTTCGCAATTTCAATTACCTATTGTTTCCGATGCGTTGCTGGCTCAGCCATGCTCTTCTTGTTCAATCAATAAAATGCACAAGTTGCCTTTTCAAAATTCAACTCTTAAATCCACTCATCCTCTTGATATCGTATTTTCGGATGTGTGGACTTCTCTGATTAATTTCCATCGACAGTTTTAAATATTATGTTATTTTTGTTGATCACTATACTAGATACACTTGGTTGTATCCTTTGAAACGTAAATCTCAAGTTTTCGATAATTTCACCCGGTTCAAAGCATTGGTTGAAAATTGATTTCAAACCAAACGTAGAACACTTTATACTGGTAATGGGGGTGAATACATTGGCTTAGCGAATTTTCTTTCAACTCATGGGATTTCTCATATGACAAGTCCACCGCACACGCCCGAGCATAATGGTATAGCCGAACGTCGTCATCGACATATCAGAGAAACGGTTCTTTCCCTTCTATCTCACGCGTCTATACCCAAGTCTTATTGAACATATGCGTTTGCAACGGTGGTCTATTTAATTAATAGAATGCCTACACAAATTTTGGATTTCAAAACGCCTTTTCAAACTCTTCATGGTCATGCTCCAAATTTTCAAAAACTTCAAATTTTCGGTTGTTTATGTTTTCCGTGGATATGCCCCTATGCATCACACAAATTAGATGCGAAATCGACACATTGTGTCTTTCTTGGCTACTCCATTACACAAAGTGCTTATTTTTGTTTAGATAAAGAAACATCTTGCATCTATACGTCGAGGCATGTTGTTTTTCACGAACATGTTTTCCGTTTTCAATAGACTCTTCTCCGAAAAAGAATGAGGATGACTCCTCTGTTTTACAAAAATCTTCTCATCATCAAATTACGGTTTTACCGCGATCTATACCACCACAAGCTTTGGCTCCTCTCTTACCCGAACCTCAACCTTCACCACCTAATCCCACAGCTTTACCAGTGCCATCTACTTTGTTGCCTTCTCCGTTGTTACCGACGACGGTATCTACTTCTTCATCATCACCAACGCCTGCAATTTCTCCACCAGCACCATCTTCTAATCCTTCAGCCACTAAAAATTCATTACCTCTGTCTCCACCACCATCGCTACCAACACGCCATAGTACTCGAGCTAGGAAACCTGTCCAAAAGCTAAATCTCCATACAATTGTTACTCCAGCGACAGAAGTGCCTCCAACGACAGTTGCTCAAGCTCTCAAAATCCCTCATTGGCGTAATACCATGAGTGACGAATTTAATGCTCAAACAGGTCATAGAACATGGGATCTTGTTAATTTAACTAACGCTGCTAATGCTGTTAATGTTATAGGCTGCAGGTGGATTTTTACAATTAAACGACATCCAGATGGTTCAGTTGCACGGTACAAAGCACGTCTTGTCGCCAAAAGCTTCACTTAGCGTCCGAGAATAGATTACCAAGACACCTTCAGCCCTGTCGTCAAACCAGCCACGATCAGAATCGTTCTGAGCTTATTTGTCTCGCACAACTGGCCTATTCACCAATTAGATGTCAACAATGCGTTTCTAGGAACCCTACAAGATAAAGTCTTCATGGCTCAACCACCGGGTTTCATTGACAAAGACAATCCCAATGCTGTATGTAAGCTCCGCAAAGCTATTTACGGCCTTAAACAAGCTCCGAGAGTTTGGTATAATGAGCTACGCAATTTTCTTCTCCAATCGGGCTTCACCAACTCTTTAGCGGACGCATCTTTATTCATCTATAACAACCAGGGAGTTCTCATCTATATGCTAGTTATGTTGATGATTTAATTATTACGGGAAATAGTCCATCTCATGAAAATGGCTTTATTAATTCACTTTCTAAACGATTTTATCTTAAGGATTTAGATGACTTATCTTTTTTCTTGGCATTGAAGTAACTAGAACATCTAATGGACTCCACCGCACACAAACTCGGTATATTGCAGATCTACTTCATCGGACCCGAATGGACGATTGCAAGCCGGTTTATACGCCAATGTGTCCAATGCAACTCTTACTCTTCATTCGGGAACAACCTTGGATGACGCAACCAAATATCGAGCTGTGGTTGGAAGCCTTCAATACTTGTCACTCACGCGGCCAGACATTTCCTTTCCTGTCAACAAGCTGTCTCAATTTATGCATCACCCGACGATTGACCACTGGAACGCTGGCAAACGTATCTTACATTATCTTGCTGGCACAATGATAAAGGGAATTCTTCTTCACGCCAACAACAAACCAATCCTTCATGCCTTTACGGATGCAGATTGGGCTGGAAACAAAGATGATTATACTTCCACCGGTGCTTACATTGTTTACCTCGACCGACATCCTATAGCATGGTCTTCAAAGAAAAAACCGGCGTCGCTCAATCATCTACGGAAGCTGAGTATCGTTCACTTGCATTAACGACCTCGGAAATATGTTGGATCACGTTGATGTCACCGTATTTTTACCTGTTTTCCTATCTATTCTAGAACACTTTAATAAGTGTTTCATTCGCTTTTCTATGTTTTTATCACGAATTTCGCATATTTGTAGTTTCAAGACTCTTTTCAGGTTACTTAGGCAAAAGCATTGCAAATTGGTGAAAAACTAGATTTTCGGCTCAGAGTCAAACCGTCAGAAGTTCAACTGCCAAAGAGGTTTTTCTCACCGACTGATCCAGCCCAATTTTGGGGATATTCAAGAAGGACCAACTACCTTTCCATTTCAATAGATTTGAGGACGATCCAACGGTTCAATCAAAAGATACATCAAGATCAAGACGTCCTAACCAGCCACTCCTGGAGCAGTCCCACCCGCGGCCAAGACGCAATACACCGCGGCCAAGAAGCCTCCACCCGCGGCCAAGTGAAGGTTTGCTGCGACCAGACCCAATGGACCCGCGGCCAAGCTGATTTCGTCCCGTAAGCCCAATTCGCAAGCCCGTTCGATTGCCGTCAACTTAAAACTCTAAAGAGCAACGAAAGAAAAGTTGAAGACCCTATAAATATATGTTTTAGACATAATTTTTGAGAGCCGTAGATGATATTGTCATAAATTGCATCATCTATGCATTCATTTACCTTAGGTTTTACTTATTTTGCATATGTCTCATAGCATTTTCTCGGTGTTTTAGTCTTGATTAGGGTTTAAGGTGTTTTGCATTAGGTCCTAGTGAGTCTTGCATGTTTTGGAGTGATTTCTAGGGATTTGGAGACATCTTGGAGGTGATTGGAGACTTTGGAATCAAGCTTGATCGGATTTGAAGCAAGAGGAAATGGCCAAGGCAAAAATGGTGTTTTCAGGAGACAGTACCGACCCATTCTGGGCCGGTACAACGGATCGGTATTGGGACAGAGGCTTATGCCTACCCACAACCAAATTCGTACCGCTCCAGGACCGACCGGCACACTCACCCGGATCGAAGACAAATCACTCGATGTTCTTTTCTCTTGTCCTCACCGACTGACACTAGAGCGGCACACTGGATCGGTACTGAGGCAGAGACTTATGCCGATCTGAAGAGCTCTCCCATACCGGTCTGGAATGAAGCGGCACAATCCCTCAAGGAAACTAGTACCGACCGACCCTGGGTCGGTACTACCGAGCGGCACTAAATGGCAATCACTCCGAATGAACTTCTGCCGGCTAAAACTCATACCGCACACGATCCAGCACGTCCCGCGCACGACCAGATTTCGTTTTAGCCGGCTAAGTCCGCATCAAGCATCTATCCGACCTGCATGATGAAGATTAGTGCCGACCCGTTCTGGGCTGGCACTACCGAACGGTACTAACTCAGCGTTCACGCAGGTCAATTTCTGTCGGCCAAAACATGTCATGCATCAACCTGATCCTCACTCCTGTCGGCCAAAACATGTCATGCTTCGACCCAACACCCAGCCGACTTAAGCGATGAAGTTTTGTGCCGGATGGTTTGTACCGACCCAGAATCGGTCGGTACAAACTTATCCCCACGATTCTGCCCAGACCCGACCGGGTCAATACCCGGTTTGTTCCGGGTTGACCCGGTTCGCACAATTCACTATAAATACATAAAAACCTAATTTTATTGGATTATCTCTTTTTCTTATGCTAAAAACCTTCTCTTAAGTGTTCTAAGTAATTTGTAAGAGAGATCTTGATTTTATTTATGCAATCTAAGTTTTAGTTAATTAATCTCTTCTAATCTTTCATCTTTCTATTCTCTAATCATGATTAACAACACCTCTTTCATGAGATTTGGTGTGTTCTTCATGATTAGTGAGTAGTTCTCTTTGGATCATTGGGCTTGGTAGATTANACTTGTGCTACAAGTGATTAATCCGTGCATCTGCGGTATTGTATTTTGGCTTTTAAAGCTCGATCTCATCAGACACATGTCTACGAATCTATGTGTGAGTTAGTAGGGACCATCCACAAGAGGTGTTTAAGTGCTCTAAGAAGTAAACAAACATTAAAGAACAATTGGAACGACCGCATGCTCCTCCACAAGAGCCTTATGGTGTTTCCCTACCAACACAAAAAAAGAAAGAAAGAAATGAGACCTCTCGTTCCAAATCTATTTGCCAAGATAAATCATATATGATTCCTAGGCAATTTTTACACATTCATGATTTTTAAATCAAAACCAAGAGAAAGCAGATTTATCTCTACCATAACCGTTTTTAGCACGTGCAAGTGGAGCAATCGAATAAAACCCCCGATTTAAAAATAATTTTTTTAAAAAGAAAATTTCAATTAGATATATGAATCATGGCCTAAATTTTCTAAAAATTTATTTTCTCATATTAAATGTACCTTTAATGAAAGTTTTGAACAAGGCCTACAAATAATTTGAGACGGTCTTGATCTATGTTATGTACGTATTATTGTACGTTTACTGGCTAATTTGTTGAGATCTCGAACAAGCGTTGAAAGCAGTAATCTGGATCATTGGTGAGATCTTCAAGTTGTTGGCTGATATTCGCCAGATCTGGATCTTTCATTTACATGGCAACGACCGGAGATAGATATGCGTAAGTGTAATTTTGATGCTAGTTTCAATTTGGAAAATAATCACTCAGTGGCGGGATGGATATATAGTTCGTGATTATAATGGCTTTCCAAATTTTTGGGGATCAACCTCAATGGGAATATCAACAACACCGATGGAAGCTGAAGCTAAAGCACTTCTTATAGCTATGCAACAATCTTGGAGCATGGGCATCCGAAGACTATATTTTGGAGATTGCAAGCTATTATTTGACATTAATTTCTATAATAAATTTATCTTTCTTCCTTTTTTTCTTTCTCTTTCTTCTTTCTTTCTTCTTCTCCAACAAAACCAGAAAAAAAAATCATGGATTAGATTCTTCATCATGCCGACAAAGATCCAAGTTAGATTCGGCGAAGGCGACGATCTGGCGAAGATCCGATAAAAACGATCTGAGTCGGGAAAAGTTTTTAGGCAAGTTGACTCGGGCGTACTGAATCGATACGTTGAACTCGGTTAGAATTGATATTCTAAACTATTTTATAACATGCTAAAATATTTTGAAACATGCTAGACTATTTATTATACCAAATAAACATATAGATTTACCTCTAACTGTTTGTTTTGCATGATAACTTAATTATTAGCTAGTTAACCTTCATGTTGTGTATTCAATTTTTTGGGGGAATTTGACTATGGTTATGGTTTTGAATGGCAAAGATCTGATATGTGACTTGATTATGCTCAGCTACATGAATCTAAAAACAAAATTATTAGATTCCTCTTCTAATGACTCAAAACTATATATATATATATATATGATATATGGAAAAATTACATATCTATGTATATAAGTAAGATGTTATATATTTTTGTAACATGCTAACATATTTATTGTATCATATAAACATCTAGATGTATATCTAACTTTTATTTAGTGCACTAACAAATTTATTGAACGTTAACTTTCATATTAACGTATATAGATTCGTGGGAGATATTTTTTCTTGGTTTGTGTATTATATGTGTTATTAATTTATTTAACGCGCTAAAAAATAATATAACTCATCAATAAAATATATGTTATGGTAAAACAAGAAAGTTACAGTGTTAAAACTTTGTTTTCCAACAAATTATGATATTTATCATGTTATAATTTTTCCTGTACATATATGAGAGAGGCGACATTACCAGAGCCCTCGAATGCGGCGTGGCGGCGGAGACACGGAACTGTACGTGCAATTGGAAGCCGACTATGGAGTTTGGAGAAAGCCGTTGATGGATTTGCGCTGACCCCTACGCTGGAGATCGAACAAAACGTGGTGGTGGTTTATGGGATATGTTATGGTCGGAAAGGAATCTCCAACGTAGTATAAGGTATTGTTACTCCGGTGAGATCCGGTTGTATGTAGCAGAACGAGTGGTCAATTTTTTGTCGTCAACCAGAGATACGTCGTTTGGCCAGGAAATTTCTCCGTCGAAGGTTCCGGTACGACATGCGTTCAAAGTGGTGACTCCATTTCCCATTGGTCACGTTGGATGAGCAAAGTGTCCAAAGGCTTTTGTACTATTTTTTTTCTTTGTTCATTTTTTTTTTTTGGTCAAAAAATTCCTTTATTAGCCTCAGTTGAGGGAAACCAAGAGAGCTTGAAGAGCCTCTTTTGCAATCGAATCAGCTACAACATTGGCTGTTCGAGGAATAAAGCTAAAAGAAATAGCATGGAAAGATAATGCCAAAAGGCGAATATCGTTTACAATAGAATGGATTTCCGTATGTGTTTCATGAGAGTTGAGGAGCTTAATGAGGGACATTGAGTCCGATAGCACGAATAAGTCCTCAAACCCGCAATCAATAGCATGAACTAATGCTTCTCTAATCGCCCAAGCTTCTGCTGCAAGGGCTGATCCCACATTTCTTCTGTTACTCGCCATTTGGGAGCTTCGATTATCGGCATTAAAGTTGAAGTACATACCAATCCCACATGTCAATGAAGCTGCCTGCCAGGCTGCATCAACAAAACAGGCCGTACCAGTAGGAGGAGTCTCCGTAACCGGGACTGTCACTGCCAGTGACACTGGTTTTTGGAGGAGGAGTTGCGCTGCTTGCCAATCTTTCGCTTTTGTGATCGATTTGGTGATGATGTCCTGAGCTGTGAAGTCTCTGTTGGAGAAGATGACTTGATTTCTAGCTGTCCAAAGGTTCCAGCAAACCCAAGATGACAACGAAGCAGCGTGGATACCTAAGGGAGGTAGTCAAACCAGCTGCGAGAGTCGCGCAAAGAAATCGAGGAACAAAACAGAGTTTAGATGCTATGTTCCATGAAAGGGCGCCAAATTCCACACCGATCGAGCAAAAACACAGTCCCGAAGAACATGGGTAATTGTCTCAGGCTCTCCACATTTTTTGCAGCTAAAATGTGCTTGAATTCCTCGGTGGACCAATTGTACTCCAACAGGTAATGCGCTTACTGCAGCTTTCCACATGAATAATTTGATTTTTGGCATGGTCGGCTTACACCGTAGATTCTTTTGCCAGTTAAAAGATCTTTGTAGCATAGGGAGATGCTCCACTGCTGATAAGCCATAGCCAGAACGGACCGAGTACTTTCCATTTTTCACCGGAAGCCATACGAGCTTATCGACAGAGCGCGATGAGCTTACCGGGATCAATCGTATTAAGACATATCAATCATATCTCTACAATCTCTCCCTCAATTACTCCTCTGCAATTTCTCCCTCAATTACTCCTCTGTAATTGATGTATATATGCTTTTCCTATTTTCTCTTATCATGTGTGTATATAAGAATAGCTGTATCATATTAATAAAATAATCTAATTACATATCATAATATGGTATCAGAGCAACGCTCCTAGACCTAAATCCCCAATTTTTTTTTCTCTTATGCTCTTCTTCTCCGTCTTCTTCCGTCTCAGCTCTTCTTCACTTTTTTTTCTTTCTCTCTTAACATCTCTCTCATAATTAATGTCTTCTACAACTCCCACTTCTGTCCAACACACATCGGTGTTCGATGCTCAAAATCCACAGAGCACTCTCTTGTCTGTTAACATGTCGAGTGTTACTAAACTCACAAATCTAAATTATTTGATGTGGTAAAAACAGGTTCGTGCTCTACTTGAAGGGCATGAACTCCATGGATTTTTGAAGAAGTCAGACACATATCCTCAACCAACAGTCATTGTCGACGGCTACTCCGTCCCAAATCCTGCCTTTGCTCCATGGCGGAGGCAAGATCGGCTTCTCTATAGCGCAATAATTGGGGCAATTTCTTTGTCGGTACAATCTGTTGTCTCAAGGGCCACCACCACCACTGAAGTATGGAGCATCCTCGCCTCCACATTCGGCAACCCAACTCGCGGACATCTCCGCCAACTCTGATTTCAGATCAAATCGTGTGTGAAAGGTACAAAATCAATCACTGAATACCTACGGATCATTAAAGCTAAGGCGGACGAATTAGCCTCTCTTGGTAAGCCCATGGACCAAGAAGATCTCACTGAGGATATCCTTGCTGATCTCAGTGAGGAGTACAAACCCGAAATCGATGCTGTCAATGGTAGGGATGTCCCAATTTCCTACACTGAGCTCCATGAACGTCTTCTGAATCGTGAAGCCATGATTCAGTGCACAGAATCAGCCTCTGTCACGCCTATTGTTGCTAAAGCTACATAGTCTCGCAACCGCCAAACCTGGAGATCAAATCAGAATCAGAACCATCGCAATGTTCCCAACCAGAGTTACCGTGGCAATCAGAATCAGAATCGCAATGGTCCAAGACAATATTTGGGTCGATGTCAGGCTTGTGGAATACAAGGCCATAGTGCTAAGTATTGTCCTGACTTTCATATCGTTCGAGGTCAAAACTCCCAATCGTGGCAGCCTCCTCAGCCTTGGCAGCAGTCTCCTCAGTCGTGGCAATCACCATAACAACACTAGTGGCAGCCAAGAGCAAATCCAGCAATGATGTCTGATTCCTCTACCTGGCTCGTTGACACTGGTACCTCGCACCACATGACGTCTGATCTCGGCAACCTTGCGCTTCACAATTCCTATCAAGGTGGTGATGATGTGATGCTTGGAGATGGCTCGGGATTGCAGATTTCACACACTGGTTCTTTATCAATACCCTCTTATACTCGTCCTTTTTTCTTAAACAATGTTCTTTGTGTGCCATCACTTGCTAAGAATCTTATATCTGTCTTTCAATTATGCACAACTAATGGTGTTTCAGTTACCTTTACTCCTACTTACTTTTAGGTGAGAGATTTACAAACGGGAACTCTTCGTCTGGAAGGCAAACCTAATGATGGCACATACGAGTGGCCAATATCTAGCTCTTCCACTCGTCCATCTCTTGCATTTGCTTCTTCAACTAAGACAACCATGTCTGATTGGCATTATCGATTAGGCCACCCAGCTTTTTCTAATTTAAAAACAATAATTTCAAAGTTTGATTTGCCTCTTTCCTCAAACGTTTTATTGGATAAGCCTTGTAATGCTTATTCAATCACTAAAATGCATAAATTACCTTTTACTACGTCTTCTATTCAATCAAAACATCCTCTTGATATCGTTTTTTCAGATGTGTGGACTTCTCCCATGATTTCAATCGATGGTTTTAAATATTATGTACTCCTTGTTGATCATTTTACTAGATACATGTATCCCTTAAAACAAAAATCCCAAGTTTTTTGATGTTTTTACAAAATTTAAAGCATTGGTTGAAAAACAATTTCAATACAAATTACGAACTTTATATACAGACAATGGTGGTGAATATATCGCACTTCAACAATTTCTTTCGAGTCATGGTATATCTCACTTCACTACTCCACCTCACACGCCAGAACACAATGGGCTTGCTGAGCGCCGTCACCGACATATAGTCGAAACGGGTCTCGCCCAAAATCCCATGCTTCAATGCCTCAGTCATATTGGACCTACGCATTTACAACGGCTGTGTATTTAATAAATCGAAGGCCTACACCTACTCTTGCTCTAAAATCTCCATTTCAAAATATTTTTGGCCGTGATCCAAAATTTCAAAAATTACGTGTTTTCGGTTGTCTTTGTTTTCCTTGGCTAAGACCTTATGCATCACACAAACTTGATTCTCGTTCATCACCGTGTGTATTTATGGGATATTCTAATACGCAAAGTGCATATTTTTGTCTTGACCGAGAAACTACTCGTATTTACACTTCTCGTCATGTTGTCTTTCATGAATCCGTTTTTCCGTTTCAAGTTTTAGGTTCCATCACTGCTACTTCCGCACCAATTGAAGAATCCGATCCAGTACCTAACTCAACTCCTACTGTTGCTATCATCCCTCTATCTCAAACGACAATCCCGTTGCCAACATCACCAACGACAAATGCACAACCAACTTCTCCACCAAATATTATTACGGCAGATCCTATACCATCATCGGACACACCACAAGTTGTTGGCTCGAGTCAAACAGCCACTGTTTCCGATCCAACTCCTCAACCAAATTCAGATGTACAAGTCATTCAGCCATCACAATCTCCGACGCCACCACCAGTACCACGTCGAACAAGTAACCGGGAACGCAAACCAGTCCAAAAACTAAACCTTCGTGCTGCTGTTATCCCATAGTCGGAAAAACCACCCACCACCGTCGCACAAGCCCTCAAAGATCCTCGATGGCGCAAAGCGATGCAAGACGAAATCGACTCTCTTACTCACAATCATACTTATGATTTAGTCTCACCTGACATGGCTTATAATATTGTAGGTTGTCGATGGGTCTTTACAATTAAACGTCTTTCTAATGGTGCCATTGACAAGTTCAAGGCTAGGCTCGTCGCCAAAGGTTTCCACCAACGACTTGGAATCGACTTCCACGACACATTCAGTCCGGTCGTTAAACCATCAACAGTCTGGCTAGTACTTAGTGTCTCCGTCTCTCGTGGCTGGCCTCTAAGACAACTGGATGTCAACAACGCTTTCCTTCAAGGGAAACTTGAAGACAAAGTGTACATGACTCAACCACCTGGGTTCCATGATTCTGCGAATCCAACAGCCATTTGCAAGCTACACAAAGCGATATATGGACTCAAAAAAGCTCCTCGAGCTTGGTACAATGAGCTGCGAAAATTTCTTCTTCAATCTGGTTTCACCAATTCTCTCGCTGATGCTTCTTTGTTCATCTACAACCAGAATGGTGTTCTCCTTTACATGCTGGTGTACGTTGATGATATAATCATCACAGGAAACAACATGGCTTACCTCAACCGCTTCATACTCTCTCTCTCAACTCGATTCTCTCTTAAAGACTTAGGCGACCTCTCTTACTTTCTTGGAATTGAGGTACAACGCAATGCTTCTGGACTTTTACCAACTCAAACTTGTTATATTGCAGATCTTCTTCACAGGACAAAGATGACTGAAGCCAAAGCAATGCCAACACCGATGTGTCCAAACGCTGTTCTCACACTCCAAACTGGCGGTCATTTACCTGATGCAACTGAATTTTGTGTTGTCATTAGGAGTTTACAATATTTGTCACTCACAAGACCAGACATCTCTTATGCTGTTAACAAGCTATCGCAGTTTATGCACCGCCCCACAACATATCACTGGCTGGCTGCAAAACGAATACTCCGATACCTTGCTGGAACGACTACTACAAGAATCCTACTCAAAGCAAACAATCCACCATCTCTCCATGCCTTCACTGACGCAGACTAGGCGGGAAACAGAGATGATTACACATCTACAAGTGCTTACNCAAAGATGACTGAAGCCAAAGCAATGCCAACACCGATGTGTCCAAACGCTGTTCTCACACTCCAAACTGGCGGTCATTTACCTGATGCAACTGAATTTTGTGTTGTCATTAGGAGTTTACAATATTTGTCACTCACAAGACCAGACATCTCTTATGCTGTTAACAAGCTATCGCAGTTTATGCACCGCCCCACAACAGATCACTGGCTGGCTGCAAAACGAATACTCCGATACCTTGCTGGAACGACTACTACAAGAATCCTACTCAAAGCAAACAATCCACTATCTCTCCATGCCTTCACTGACGCAGACTAGGCGGGAAACAGAGATGATTACACATCTACAAGTGCTTACATAGTATACTTTGGTAAACATCCTATCGCATGGGCATCAAAGAAGCAAACAGGTGTTGCACGCTCATCAACGGAAACTGAATATCGGTCCATTTCCTCAACTGCCTCAGAGGTTTGTTGGATTGTTTCTCTTCTAAGTGAACTCGGCATCAAAATCACCACCACACCAGCAATATATTGTGACAACAAAGGTGCCACTTACCTTAGTGCCAACCCGGTCTTCCACTCGAGAATGAAGCATATTGCTTTAGACTATCACTTCATGCGTCAACATGTTCAAGCGGGCAATATACGTGTGACTCATATCTCCTCCGCGTATCAGTTGGCTGATGCTCTAACAAAACCTCTCTCCCGGGCTCGAATTCAAAATTTGCTTGTGTCAAGATCGGTCTCACCTCCGGTGCTCCGTCTTGAGGGGGCGTATTAAGACATATCAATCATATCTCTATAATCTCTCCCTCAATTACTCCTCTGCAATTTCTCCCTCAATTACTCCTCTGTAATTGCTGTATATATGCTTTCCCTATTTTCTCTTATCATGTGTGTATATAAGAAGAGTTGTATCATATTAATAAAAGAATCTAATTACATATCATAATAAATCGAATCAGATGTTCGAAATCAGGGAGGAGGTCTTGGATTTTCCCCTAGTTCCAAGCGTTGCTATTATGATCTAAGAGATCAGAAACTCGAATATCCTTGGACGCTAGGGGAGCTGGTCCAAAAGGTCAAAGAGGGGAGATGGAACTCAGCCATGGATCATCCCGTACCCGGATTGATTCGCCATTACCTATTAGCCAGCCCATGCCTTTACGAAGGACTTCTCGACCAGCTAGGTATTATTGACTATTCGATGTAGCTGTTTGACTTAATTGATTTAGGGCAACCATTTTTCCTCAAACAGATTTGCTTTTTTATTGATAAAAATAGATTTGTTATCTTATTAACGACATTGTTCACGTCGGTAAAATAGACTTGTTATATTATTGAAAGATTTGATACGTTTTTTATATTTAAAAAAATAGACTTGTTACGTTATTGGTGACACTATTCACATATGAAAAAAAAAAAATTGTTAGTTTTTCAAAATTCAAATCATGTTACCCGTGAAAAAAATATGTGTTTTTTTTTGTAGTAGTACAAGATTGAATCAAGAAATCTTCTCATACATCTTCTCAGAAACATAATTTCACTCTCGACTTGATGAAACATAACCTTCTCAGACATCTTCACGAAAGCTCTAGGTTCCCAAGCGTTCGAGTTTCTTCGTGGCAAGTTGGGCATTTGCGACCTCCATGCTATGCGCCAACTTGAAGGAGAGTATTACGGGGTGGATTTGTAAATATTCCTTTACTTATAAGTTTCCTTATTTGTATAGAGACGTAGGATTCTCACGCTTGTATATAAGTTGTTTATCGTATATAATAAAGGTCAAACCGTTCTATTCCAAGTTTCACACACTTCTTATAGCTATATATGCAACAATCTTGGAGCATGGGCATACGAAGACTATATTTTGAAGGAGATTGCAAGCTATTATTTGACATTAATTTCCATATTGAAAATGTGTGCGCTGCCATTTACAATTGGAAGAAGAAATTTACAAAATGTCTTTTTCAACACACACGGAGAACGAACAACATTCCGACAGGCTCTCTAGTAAAGCAAAGACCTCCAAATTCTATTTTTTATTCTTCAAAATTGTATCCACCATTGTGGTTGGCGAATGCCGTACTTACGGATATATATTTTTTATTTTATAAATTCATTCTAATATGGGTCAATTAAGTTAATAACCAATTTCCCTAATGTTGTTAAGAATATAGCCATCATATTGGAGAAATTAGGTTTTCAATTTTTTGTACACAAATAGATCGAAAATACCCTCAATCACAAATAGACCATTGTGTTATATAGACTTTCTATACAGTTATATATTATTTTATTGAGAAAAATATGTGTACCTATTAGTCCTGAGCATTCGGGTTTCGGGTTCGGGTTCGGATCGGGTTCTCGGGTTTCGGGTACCCGAAATTGGAGATGATAAGACCCGAATTGGACCCGAGTAAATTCGGTTCGGGTATGGTTTAGAATTTTAAATAAAACCCGATATGGAACCGAAAACCCGAATTACCCGAAAAAACCCGAAAAAAATCCGAAAAAACCCAAAAAACCCGAAAATCCCCTAAAATAATCCAAAATAAACCGAAAATAACCCGAGATAACCCGAACATAACCCGAATAACCCCAATATAAATATAAATTAGCCCTTGGAATTCGGGTTTCGGGTTCAGTTCGGGTTCGGGTCGGGTACCCGAGGTTGGAGAAGATAGAAACCGAATAGGACCCGAAAAAATTCGGTTCGCGTTTTTCGGGTCCGGGTTTTTCGGGTCCGGGTTTTATGCCCATGGCTACCACTTATTGTGTTTAGCACGTTAATCTCACACTACTAAACGGCTAAATCTTAAAATACTACTAAAAAGCACATTTTTTTTCCAATCTAGCATGGTTTGAATTTTAAAAAACGGACACAAATTAATATTGCGGACGTGAATAGTGTTGCCAACAACTTAACAAGACTACTTTTTTTATAAAAAACATAGAAAGACTATTTGTTTAATAAAAAACATAGCAAATCTAGTTTGCCGATATTTTACTAATTGCCAACAACTTTAAGCAAAACAGACTCATATATGAATTGTAAAATTTATCAACAACGTTAAACAAAACGAACTTATGAATTACAAAATAGTCGATTTTATCCTCAGTCACAAATGAAACATTATTTTATATTAATAGATGTTCTATACAAATAGACGTTCTACACTAATATAAGTTCGATACAAATAGACATTCTCTTCTCTTTCACAATGCGATGAAAAAGACAACGAACACAATCTGTTTTCGTGTCAATGTGCCTCCTAGAGGTTTCATCGCCGAGAATCCACAAGTTGTTTTGTTACTCGACGGAAAATCCGAGCATCCACTTACTCGGATCTTTTCGATTCGCTTGAGAAAGAACTCGCCATTAAAGGAAAAGCTGTTCGGTGGTCCTGGTGATGGAGCAACTTTCGATTTCTTGGCTAAAGCGATGTATGGGAAGAATCTAGCTGATACGAAGTTTGGATCCGATGCTCTGAAGCTAATCAGTAAATGGATTTCCTTCAAAATAAATAGACGTTCTATACACACAAAGAAATTAGCAAATAGAAAATAACAAAATTGCATTTGAGATAAGAGAAAATGACAAACTACCAGCGATACATTAAACAATTCACATAACCATCCAACTAAATCAGATTCAAAAATTGTAGGTTTTAACACCAACCATAGCTCAAAATCACTCCAATCAATTAATAGCTCGAGGCTCAAGCAAATAGCAAGATTATAAAATAGACATTCTATACACACATAAAACTGAATTGACAAGATTTGTCACAAAAAACAAACTTTCACATTAAATCGTAACATCCCGACCTTCGGTACTCGAAAGTCCGTATGTTTCCGTTTTCTTAATTTCCGGTTTAAGTTGATTTCTAGATCATTCCAAAATATTATTGTCTAAATATTTCTTTTTTCCTTTATTCTCAACCCAATATTATATTCTTTTTTAGATAATCTCAAATCTTCATTTTCTTTTATTTTTTCTTTTTCTTTTCGGGAAACAATTTCTCTATAAATATCTTGTCTCATTTAGTATTTGACTATTCGATGTAGCTGTTTCACTTAATTGATTTAGGGCTACCATTTTTCCTCAAACAGATTTGCTTTTTTTTTATTGATAAAAATAGATTTGTTATCTTATTAGCGACATTGATCACGTCGGTAAAATAGACTTGTTATGTTATTGAAAGATTTGATACGTTTTTGATATATAAAAAAATTGACTTGCTATTTTATTGATAAAAATAGACTTGCTACGTTATTGGCGACATTATTCACGTATGAAACAAATTTGTGTTAATTTTTCAAAATTCAAATCATGTTACCCATGAAAAAAATATGTGTTTTTTTTTTGTAGCAGTACAAGATTGAATCAATTAATAATATGCGACTAAAGTTAAGAACAAAATATTTGGGGTAACTATATCTGACGTAAATAAAACAAGATTAAAATAGTATAGACCGTTTACACATGCGT
>PKMM01047127.1:422054-432768 GCA_002933915.1 Eutrema heterophyllum | reverse complement strand
TTTACTGAGCTGCCGGTATCGATAAGGATTCTTCCGACAGCAACGTCTCCGAGAAGCAGGTTAACGATCAGAGGGTCGTTATGCGGCATGTGGAGTCCTTCAGTATCGGCTTCGGAGAAGGTCACCGGTATCCCGCCTTCAGCGGCTCGGTTCTGCCGTCCCGCCAGAATTACTTCTCTGCTATGCTGCTTAATCGCCCGAACTGAGTAATTGCAGGTTTCGAGGGCCCCCATAATCATGTTAATGCGCTTCCGGACTTGTGGGATGGTTTGATTTTCGAGTTGGTGGTCCTCACGATCTCGTTTTGGTAGGTCGATATTAGATCTGCCATTTGATTGTCCCGAATTTCCGGTGGGGATCGGCCAACGATCGCCGTTATTATCATTACGACGGAATCTGTTGCGAGGCCGGAACGCGGCTTCGACCGGGACCTCTCCCTTTCTATACTTCAGCAAAAGGAAATCTTTGAGGTGTCGGCACTCTTCGGTCCGGTGGCCCTCTCGATTGTGAAATTGGCAGAACGATTCCTCGCTTGAAGTTGGCTCGTTCGGTTCCTCGGGCCGGACCCATGTGTTCCAATGTTGTTGTGGCTGGATAGTATTGACTTGTTGGGTCGCAGTCCGTCTCTCGTAGAAAGGTCGGTTTTCGCGATTCTCCTCTTTTGGCTTTTCTCTGGGTGCGACATGCTTTGATAGGGCGTACTGCTTATCCTTCGCGGTCGTCTCTTCTTGTTCGAGGATATAGACGTGTGATTTATGTAAGATGTCCTCCAGAGTGTTCGGCCAGTTGCGTTTGATCTCCTTGTGAAAGTCCGATTTGTACCAGGTCGCCTTGTAGAGGGCTTCGATTGCGGCTTCGTCGTCGATGGTGCAGTTAGACACTATTGCTTTGAATCGGTTCATGAAATCACGCAATGGCTCATCGCTTCTCTGCTCGAGGGCCCATAGGTCGGCGTTCCGTGTCTTTTGCTTGATGAACATGGTGAATCGCTTGAGAAACTTGGTAGATAATTCGGTATAGTTATCGACGGAGTGTGCGTCTAGCTGGGAGAACCAGTCGAGCGCGGTTCCGCTGAGGTTTTCTACGAAAAGTTGGCATGTGGCAGCATCTTTTTCCTCCTTGGTATCAAATCGGAAACGGTTCATCAAGATGCCGAACGAGGTCATGAAATGACGAGGGTCGGTATGTCCGTCATATGGTGTGATTTTTATTTTTTCCAAGCGTCGGACTGGGATATTGATAATCCGATGTGTGAACGGTGTCTTCTGGGTTTCTTGGATTACACGATCGATTTCGGGTGCCGAACTGGTGGCCTGATGGAATTTGGATTTCATGTCTTGAAGTTGGGCTCTGACGCTTTCAAACTCCTGGTCCAGAGACGCTTGATCGGTG
This sequence comes from Eutrema heterophyllum, assembly GCA_002933915.1. Taxonomy (NCBI): domain Eukaryota; kingdom Viridiplantae; phylum Streptophyta; class Magnoliopsida; order Brassicales; family Brassicaceae; genus Eutrema; species Eutrema heterophyllum. The sequence goes on along the minus strand of PKMM01047127.1, from coordinate 431,376 downwards.
ATATGCGTCGCTTGGCTATCGGCGGATCGGAACGCGGGAAATCGTGCCGTTGTGCTTTGGTTTCGATTGAGCTCGGTGATGAGACTCCGACGAAGAGGAGGTGTTACTTCATCGGGTCGGAAAGGTGATGGGTTCTGTCTGAGTTCGCCGAGCTGGTCTCGAAGCTCCGTCTGGTTTGTGAATAGAGAATCAAACCGCTCATCGTTCTTTTTGGCGAGTTCGGCGAGCTGTGTTGCCAAGGCCATCAGGAGAGCAGTTTGGTCGATCGGAGCGCGGATCGTAGTGGCAGTGCTTGGCGGGACGTGCGGGGGGTCATCGTTGGCCGTCTGGTGTCGGTTTTCCGGATTAAGAATGTTGAGTTCGTCATNAAATGTAGTCGGGACCTCCTTATTTATAGACGTTTCTCGGTGGCTTTAGACTTTCCCCCGAATCCGGAAAAGTTCCGCAAATCCCGGATTAAAAGTTTTAGTCAATCTTCCCTTTCCGCAAATCAAGACCTACTTTCCGTAAAGTCGGATGTACTTTGCGGAAAGTAAAACGTACTTTCCGCGCATTCCGGAAGTGGGTTCTGACTATGACAGGTTGAGACCGATGAGCTCGGTATGTCGTAGTTCGGCGGTCGCATGTTGATCCTTCCTTTACCGATCTCGGACCGTCGTCGATCGGATTGAAACGGACCGATCTCGGTACCGAGACGAGGATTTGATCCTTACATTTACAATCGATTATGATGAGTTCGGTTTGATTTGAGCTTGGTTGTTATTGCGCGAACTTCCTTGCCGATCTTGAATCATCGTTGATCGGATCGTGTTTTGCCGATCTAGATTCAAGTTCGGCCGATCTGGATTCAAGTTCGGCGTTCATTCAGATTCTTATCGGTTTATCGGTTATCAGTCTCTCGCGGACCTTTCTTTCAAGTTCGGAGTTCGGCGAATGTTTCGTGGGCTTTCCTTTCGGGTTCGAGCCGTCGTCGACCGGGATTAGTTGGGCCGGTCTCGGTTCAAACCGGGCTAAACCGGGGAGTGCTAAACTCACCACCAACAATGATTATAGTCGCAAATGTTGGATGTATTTTTTAACAGAGAAATCGGAGGCATTGAAAACATTCAAGGAGTTTAAAGCTGCAACAGAAAGAAAACTTGGAGTGTTTTTGGTGTGTTTAAGGTCGGATTGAGGAGGAGAATACAACTCAAAAGTTTTTCAAGAATAATGCACGGAGAATGGGATCAAGAGACAACTTACGGCCGCATACACCCCTCAGCAAAATGGGATAGCTGATGAGAGGAAGAATATAAGCGTCATGAACATGAAAAGGTGTATGTTGTTGGGAATGTCTGTACCACAAAGATTCTGGCCAGAAGATGTTCAATATGCTGTACACATATTAAACAGAAGTCCAACTGCAATTCTGGGAAATGTAACACCAGTAGAAAAATGGAGCAAATACAAATCATCAATGGTGCATCTCAGAATCTTTGGATGTGTGGCCTTTGCGTTGGTACCGTACGAGAGAAGAATCAAGCTGGATGAGAAGAGTTCAAAATGCGTAATGTTTGGAGTGAGCAAAGAATCAAAAGCTTATCGACTTTATGATCCAGCAACAAGGAAGATCATAATCAGCAAAGACGTCAAGTTTGACGAGAAAAAGGGGTGGAATTGGGAAGAAAGCTTAGAAGACAACATATTGTCTTGGGAAGGAATGATGAGTGACACAAAAGAAGAGATTATGGAAAATCAGGTCCGGGGTGAAAATGATATCACAGAAGAAGTTACTGCAACAGAGTTGCAAGAATAAGTTGATACAACGAGTAAGAGCATGGTATCTTTGCGAGAAGGTTCTTGAAGAACAAAGCAAACACCAGTTTGGATGAAAGATTATGTATGCGATGGAATGGGTCCGTTATTGAAGAAGATGGTGATGATGCTATAGCTATGTTCATCGCAGAAGAAGATCCAAACAACTCCGAAGATGCGGTACAACATGATAAGTGGAGATATGCAATGGAAACTGATATCAAATCCATTGAGGAGAATAACACTTGGGATTTGGTAGAATTACCTACATGAGCTAAGGTGATAGGAGTAAAATGAATATTCAAGACCAAATTCAATGAGAGAGGAGAAGTCGACAAATTTAAGGCAATGTTAGTCGCAAAGGACTATCATCAAACGCATATAGTAGATTTACATGAGGTGTTTGCACATGTGGCCAAGTGAGATACAATCAGAGTAATCATTGCCTTAGCCGCACAAAAGGGCTGGAAAATCTTTCAATTAGATGTGAAAAATGCCTTTTTCACGGAGAACTCAAAGAAGACGTATACGTTGAACAACCCAAAGGATTTGAGGTGGGGGATGCTATTGGGAAAGTTTATAAGCTGAGAAAAGCTTTGTATGGCATACAGTCGGATAGAAGGCTACTTTATGAAGGAAGGATTTAAGAAGTGATACTGTGAACACACATTGTTTGTGAAAACAAAGGGAGAAAGCATCTTGGTCGTGAGTATTAATGTTGATAATCTTATCTATACTGGAAATTCAGAACAAATACTTGAAGAATTCAAGATCTCGATGATGAAGGGGTCCTCCATGACATATCTTGGAAAGATGAAGTACTTCCTGAGAGTTGAAGTCATTCAAGATGAACAAGGAATTTTCATCAGTCAGAAGAAGTATGCAGAAGATACATTGAAGAAATTTGGAATGGAGAGCTGCAACTCAGTTAGAAATCCGATTGTTCCAGGCCACAAGTTGTCTAAGGAAGGAGTTAGACCAGCTGTAGATTCAACTATTTTCAAACAAGTTGTTGGAAGCTTGAGGTATCTAACAACTACTAGACTTGATTTAATTTTCTCAGTCAATTTGGTCAGTCGATATATGGAGAATCCCAATGAACAACATATGATGGTTGCGAAGAGAATATTGAGATATGTGAAAGGAACCACATGTTTTGGGATACAAGATGGGTGTGAAGGAGAACAAAAGCTGATCGGATTTGCAGACAGTGACTTCACTGGTGATGTTGATGATAGAAAGAGTGCTTCCGGCTATGTCTTTAATTATGCTTGGAGGATGAGCTGTATCTTGGGCATAAAAAAAACAGCCCATTGTTACGTTGTCTACAACGGAAACTGAGTTTGTAGCAGCGGAAAATGGAGCTTGTCAAGCGGTTTGGTTGAGAAATATTATTGAAGAGATTGGGTTCACTCAAGGGGAAGGCACGGTTCTTTTCTGTGACAACAACTCCACTATTAAACTATCCAAGAATCATGTTCTTCAGGGAAGCATGTATCATTTCTTACGCGATCTGGTGAATGATGGAGTGATAAAATTGGAGTACTGTTNTTATGCTTGGAGGATGAGCTGTATCTTGGGCATAAAAAAAACAGCCCATTGTTACGTTGTCTACAACGGAAACTGAGTTTGTAGCAGCGGAAAATGGAGCTTGTCAAGCGGTTTGGTTGAGAAATATTATTGAAGAGATTGGGTTCACTCAAGGGGAAGGCACGGTTCTTTTCTGTGACAACAACTCCACTATTAAACTATCCAAGAATCATGTTCTTCAGGGAAGAAGCAAACACATCCATGTCATGTATCATTTCTTACGCGATCTGGTGAATGATGGAGTGATAAAATTGGAGTACTGTTCTACACAAGTGTAGTTGTCGGATATAATGACAAAGGCAGTGAAACTTGAAGTGTTCGAGAAACTTAAGAGAATGATGGTTCTAAAGAAGATTAAACTGGAAGAAATGTGTATTCAGTTTAGGGGAGGATTTGAAGAATAAATGTGTGTTTTAGTTATTGATTATTATGTGGTTTTTTTACTAAGTCTAAGCTAGAATAATTCTTTTATTTGTAGAAACAAGAACAATTAGTTGTGAGGTTGTTTCAGATAAGTTTGTTATAAGAGTCTCAGGTGTATATAAGAGACATGTTTGTTTCAGTATGAATAAGAGAAGGATTCAAATCTACTAGTCTATTTCAAAGTTTCTTTCTTACTTCTTACAAGAATTCTATTTGTATCAAGCTAGAAATATTTGTCTACAATTTTTGTAATCTTTTGATCATTTCATTATAAATGTAAATTATTATGTCCTTCGTTCTATCAAGGAAAATGTTTGTCATCTTTTATTGCATCATCTTAGTTAGGCATAGGCATTATGAAAAGAGTCGGGAATTGGTTCGGGTTACCTGAACATCGCATTGGATAATTACAAAAACCGAACTATAGGTATAGGGGTTGTCATTTACACTTTACAGCTTTAAGTGAAAAAACAAAAAATTATATTTCATAAATAAAAATTAGAAGCGGCCTGATAAAAAAAAAAAGAAACGAAACCTAGTTATTTATTTTTTCTCCAAATCGCAAACTCAAAGAAACGCCGATTCATTTCTCGTTTAGATCGAGTCTCTTCAGATTTGGTCGAATCTCTCCGTTATCCAACTCAAGGTATAGCTCTTGCCTCTTTTTATATATACATTTTTTCTTACCCTTCGTATGGAAAGTTACTTTTGTCTTCCTCTTACCTTTTATATGTCTTTACTCTTTAGTATTTCTCTTATCATTAGTTGAATATCGCATTATTGTATTTACTCACGGCTATGTAATGTAACTATGACTATGTCCCTTCATCTTTTTCACATCTTCGTTGGATCATGGCTATGTAAATGTTTAGGTGATCGAAGATACTTTACTGTTTATTTTTTGTTTGTGGGTTAGCCATTCACAATAATATATATATATCAATCATATATTTAATGAGGTATTAATTAGGACTGAATATGGGAGAATCAACTTGTGATTTAACAATTTCGCAGCAACACATATTTGATTGTGTTATACAAGTCCCATTTTGGTATCCCATAGATTGGCATTTTCCATTGCATTCCGGTGTGTTTGTACATCCCAGTTGACAAAATCTTATGTATTGTCCTATATATGGTTAATAAACACATTAACAATATATATATATATATATATATATGAGTACAAAAATGATACATTAATTTTTATCATGTAAATGCACATACAAACACAAACTTTTGGAGCTAGTGACTTTGATTCAACCCCAAAATATATATAAACGTTTAAGAGAATTTTCGATCGAGAGATATTATTTTTTCTTGCGTTTGAGACAATTTAACGCTAAGCAAATAATTTTGTTACCTGAAATCATGGGCAAAAGGATGAAAGAAAACACCATTAACGAATGTAATAAAAGAGATGAAAAGTTCTTGGTTTCCATTAGTTATAATTTTAGAGGATGAAACAAGTCTTGTCTTAATATCCTTCAATCTCATGAAAGAAGATGATATATATAAAAGAAAAAGAAAAAATCAATGTTAGAAGTTTTTTTTGGTATAATAATAATGTTAAAAGAAATTTTGGTATATAAGGAAATTTATAGTAAAATAGATATAATAACAAAATTTAGTATTTCTACGTTATGATTTGTGAATCTTATTTTAGTAATAAATTTTTTGGGATAAAATTTATTTATTTCTCAATATTTGACTAACAAGTTGCTGTTTTTTTTCAATAAAATCTAGGTGTCACAAACAAATTGTTTCCATGTGACTTATAATATTTGTATTCTTATTATTATTTTCAAATTAAAACTATTTTTTTGGTCTTGCTTTTTTCCATTATTTACTGTAATTTGTTGGTATTGTATCTCTATTAAGAAGGTTATTGGATTGTTAGTTAATTAATGGAGGATTTTATATAGATTTTTAAGTTAGATTTTGAGATGTACTTTTTCTGTAAACAATATTTCAAAATAAATATCAAAAAAACATATGATACTTTCATATTTAATCTCATTGTCTTTTTTTGTCACATCGATCATATCTTGTTTTTTCCATCTGTTTGATTGATAACTTCTTCACAAACCAGTAATTTGAAATTCAGTTAAAGTTATGTATCATTCAATTCAATGTTTTATAATATTAAATTTGAATTACTCTTTTTTTTTCCTTTCTTTTAAATTATATTTCTACTCCTTTAATATATAAGAAAAAAAAAAATACATATAATATCAAACATCATAGAAAAAACGAAGACTCTCTCATGAATGTATACGTTTTATAGCCTAATTGATGCCTGGAAAACAAAATAATCATAGCAATACAAGAACATTCATTTCGATGCAACAGAGGATTTGTATCAAAATAAACCGCCAAATCAAGAAGCACTAACCAGGAATATAGTTTAACTTTATCTCTTAGTAGATAAGATCAGATATTCAAGAAAGCATATCCAAAAAGCTTTTGTCCAATCTACCATCTGATAACATATCGATGACCATCTTCATGGTGGAAGTATCTGCGGAGAATCCACACCTCTTCATTTCTTCGATGAGTTCAACTGAAGTGATTATGCCACTACCTCCGAGATGTGCCCTGATGAGTATATTGTATGTACAATGATCTGGAGGAATCCCATCATCCTTCATTTTTCTAAACAGCATGTCCGCTTCAGACAGCGAGCCTTTCTTACATAGTCCCCCAATCATCACATTGTATGTTATGACATTGGGATTCACACACTTTACCTTTGACACAAAGTCCATTGATCAGAGTGTTGAGAGTTATGAGATTTGGACTATGCTTCATTTCTACCATTCAATCAACTAGCGACACAGCTTCAGAAATTCTACTTTGGAGGCAGAACCCGTTTATCATAGTCAAAAACGTGATCGTGCTAGGTTCATGCCCAAGTTTCAGGGCTTTCCCAAGAACCGAAAACGCAGAACGAATTCTACTGCGCCGACAAAAGCAATTGATCATGATGTTGAGAGTGCAGATATCATGCCCAATCCCCTTTCGATTCCATTTGCTTGCATAGAGCTAACACGAGGTCATACTGTTTTGTTCTAGCTACGGCACCAAACAATTTATTGAATTCAATGAGAGAAGGTAAAGGACGAGATCGAATCATGGATTGGAAGAGATCTACAACATCATTCGCCTTAATATCAACAATCTCACTCTACAAGAAATGTCCCCATTGCTAAAACCAGAATAGTCTCGTTCGCTTAAATAAAATAATCTCAGAGTACCTGTCTCAAGAACACGAGCTGTAATGGAGAAAATTATATATATTTTTAAGCTGTAAGATTATTATTTTTTTTTTGTTACAAGAGAGTTGTAAGATTTTGAGATATACTTTTTTTGTATTGAAACAATATTTCTAAATACATATCAAAGAAACATATGATACTTTAATATTTAATCTCATTGTTTTTCTCTTTTTTGTCACATCATATCTTTTTTTTTTCATTAGTTTGATTGATCACTTCTTCAGTTATGTATATCATTCAATTTAATGCTTTATAATATTATTGAAATTTGTTTAGTTCAATTATGGATTTTTTTTTACCATCTACGACTCAGTACACACTTCCAATGGTAAGTTGATGATTGTTGTAGCTAGAATTACAATAGTCAAATTTGTAAATAGGAATTATCGAAAGATTTTGGCTTATCTTTAATAACAGAAGAATCAAATGGTTTTTGAGTAATAAAAAAAAGTTTGTTGATTGAGATGAACTAAATGGATCAAAGTAGGTTTTTAGACAAAAAGTGCGAAGTAAATGAGGTTAGTATTTCGTCCTCGAGATTGTTTACACAAGAACAAGAACAAAGAATTGCCAAGTGTTTAAGCGTTTAGCTCGTTGTGTGTGGAAAAGAAGTTGGTTTGCTCCTTGCCCTTGCTTTATACTCTGAGTCCGTATTTAACGTTGTCATTTACTCCCCTTGATTCGCCATGAATGGTTTTTAATTCAAAGGATACGGCTGTTCCATTCAGACGTCTTAAATCACTGGTTTGAACGAGTCTTTTGTCGTGGTGAGGTTGACTGACAGATTCACATTTATTCCCTTTTGACCGTAATTTATTTAATTAAATATTTAGTGACCAATCAAAACATTAAACTAGACTAAAAGCGTAAAAAGACAAATATTTAAAATGAAATTTAAAAAAAAATAAAAAAATAAGAATTTGATATAGTTTTAATTCCGCGCTTGTGTCATTTATCTAGTATCATTAATAATGAAGGTTTTGGTTATACAAAGAGCTAACCTATTGAATGCAGCCTTGAAAAAAAAAAAAAAAAAAAAAAGGATGCATAAGTTTTTGAGAAAAAATTGACTTCTCTCATTTAAGCCAACGACACATTAAATCACCAAAATGTTTCTGAGTTCTTCTCGCTGTGATAGTATTTCTGATATCTTTATCGATAATGTTGAAGATCGTCAAATGAGGGATTACTTGGAGGTTGTGATGTATGTTGTTGCGTTGTTTCCAAACGTGATACACCACTGATTGAGCAATGATTTTCCTGAGAAGCTACGGGACAGGTTCTGACTTTCGCTTGGTCCAATTTAGCATCCCAGTCCAACTTACGAAAGGAGGTTGGCTGATCTCCATCCTATTGAACACCGCATACCAGATAACCATGTTGAATTCACACCGAAGCAACAAGTGATCTCTGGTTTCTTCAAACAAGGAGCACAAACAACATGTAGTTGGGATCTGCATTCCCTAAGAAGCAAGTCTAGATCTTGTGGGCAAACCTGTTTAAGCAAGAAGTCCACATCATAAAAGCATTTTTTTGGGATATCACATTTAAACCAGACTGAGCTACTCCAATCCACCACCTGAGCTCTCACTACAAGAAAAAAACCCAAACCGGACGGCCAAATCCGTCGGTATTATGTCGGAAACAACCATTCCAGACGGATTTCCGACGGATTTGAGCCGTCGGAACTATCTCCTCGGAAATCGAAATCCGTCGGAAATTCCTCGGAATTTTCCGACGATTTACCGAGGGCTGAATTACCCGACGGATTTCCGAAGACCAGTCCGTCCGGGATAATTCCGAGGGATTTCTGAGGACCAGTCCGTCCGAGATAAATCCGAAGGATTCCCGAAGACGAACAGACCGACGAATTGCCGAGGACCAGTCCGTCCGGGATATTTCCGAGGGATTCCAGAGGGCCAAAAGACCCGACGGGTTTCCGAGGGAAAATCCCTCGTAGCACATCTTGATCGGTTTGAAACCGATCACCAAATCCCTCGTAGCACATCTTGATCGGTTTGGTGATCGGTTTCAAACCGATCCGATTCTAAATTCCGTCGGAAATCCCTCGGAAATTTCTGAGGGATTTCCGAGGGATTTAAAAAAAAACAAATTTTTTTAAAAAATAATAAATAAATTGAATTATTCATTTATTAAATAATTTATAAAAAACGAAAATGAAAAATTAATTAATTATTAAAGGTTTTAGAAATTGTTGGAAAATTACAAAAAAAAAC
>PKMM01047127.1:386312-412288 GCA_002933915.1 Eutrema heterophyllum | reverse complement strand
AAAATTTGATCTGACTATATGAATCATAAAAAAAAAATAAAAAAAAATGTATATATATATATATATATATATACGATATTCATTCTGATATCGTGAGCAAAAAAAACTCAAAGATATGATCTCTAACTAAACAAAGTGAAACATTAACGAACAGATGATGTCAAATGGATGGAATAATGGTTATCAACAAGATAGCTAAGGACATCTATATACCATATATTATATGTCATGAAAATGTTCTTTTACCCATTTATAAAATAGCAAAGATTTTTTTTTTTTTTGGTCTCCAAAGTCATGTTTAGATATTTATTTACTTCATGTTTCGCTTTTGGGTCAATTTAGATACGTATAGACCTTTTTACGTCTTGCACATGCATATTTTGCAATAATTATGCATCTTTCTAGAGAAACTGCAGTATGGGAGGCCATCTTCTACTCACTGAAGCTCATCGATGTTGATTCAAAACAGAGCTACTATATTGTTCATGGAGATGCAACTGTTCATCATTAATGAAAGAGACCTGTAATTGGTTATGCCTTTGTCACCTGTCTCGTCTGCTCTTGCCTCGTCTCTTGCACTTTCACTAGCCATTTCATCAGGTTTTGCGTGATCTATATGTTTTTTTTTTTTTTTTTAATATAGAAAACTTGAAAAACCAGAGGTGCTAATGTTATCTGCAGTGCCACAGCCTTGTTGACCATGAAGATTCGTGGTCTACCTTTGATTCCATGGCGTTGTGTAGAGGCAGATTAAGTTAAATCCTCAAGGCAAGCTTTACTACTTCGATGCATATGCCTCTGAAGTTCCACACACACTTAGACCTAACCATGGTTGCAGATATCGTTTGAAGTAAATGCAAAGAAGGTGTGCATGAAACATGTCATCCTATTGCACAGTCTTATCTTTAAGGTTAGAACATAGATTTCGAACATCAAGAAAGGCGCAAAACCAACATTGAAGACTTCCGATCCTCATTGGGGTAAAATAGGGAAAGTAATGACTAGTACATTATTGGTGGTTTTTTTTATTAAGCTTTGGAGTTAGGTAACTTAGACTTAGACCATAAGACCATTTAAGATTCAGGATTAGATCAGGAATCACATTTCTCTCAACTACTCTAATGATGTCTGATGGAATGTGGAGTTTTGCTGCATTTGCATAGTTGGGTGTTTGGATTATACCTCTAGGGACATATATATGTTCCCTTTTGGTTCATCTCTAACTCAACCAACCATGGTTAAGATTCATGTGACAGGCGCTTCACATTAGAGGTAAGCATGGAACGGATATCCTGAAATTTAGTGGTATATGTGATCCGCTCCGCTCCGTCCGGATTAACACTTTTCCGATCTGTATCCTAATCATATATCTGGTGTCTGGATATCCGCAAAAATCCGGATAATTTAGTAAAAGTTTTTAAATAATTATAAAAATTCAAAAATATAAAAAAAAAATCAAAATTTAATCTAAAAAGGGCAATATTTCTTAAAGAAATAAAAATTCTTCTTATCTTGTTAAACTTTGATATTTAAAATTTTAGTATTTTATAATTTGTTTTGCTTCGTAGAGTTACGGATATCTGGATTTTTCGAATCGAATCGAAACAAATATTTTGCCCAGCATTATGAGTTCACATTACCTCTCTTATACCAATATACCAAAACAGAATAAAACATACTGATTTTAAACTACATTCAATTTGAAGTAGCAATTGGTCACTATCTTGATGTGAACGAGCTCTTACAACTTTGCAGATGACTATAGTGGATCTGTTGAATCTAGCTGTACAAATCGTAAGATAATTGAGCTCTTAATTCGGGACAGTTTAATCATATAAAGATAGACACTACCATATCGTGAAAGCACAAAGAGCACAAAACAAATATCATAGTTCCAACTGTACATATCTGTACAAAGCTTTGACTTAAAAGCATTACATAAGCTAAATTAGAACTTGAGCCTCATAGTCTTCACATACAATCCACAATGCTGCATAAGAACCAATTCAACTTCGACTGTGCACATCCGAGTTTGTCTGCACAATCCGACACAATATTGTAGATCATGAACGTGTACACTTGATGCCCTGACATATAGCCAACCAAATACCAAAGAGAGTCAAGCAAATAGCTGCATCAATAGCAAGAACAACCTGAACTAGGCGCCGCCACTTCCATTCAAAGCTCTGAGAACCAGAACGTCCCCTACTCGGTACATACTCCTTCTGCAACGACGTTGCTGCTGCGGATGAATCATCACTGCGCTCGGTTCTGTTCCCTCTATCATTGGATTTCCTGTGCTCTTCAAGCTCAATGCCTCTAAGTGAAATCACATGATCTTTCCCTTTCTTCTTCTCTTGCTTGTTTGACCTCCCCAAAAGCGGGGCTTTGGTGGAATTATTCACAGCTTCGCTTTGTTCAACAAGATTACTACTTCGAGTCTTCAAATCGTTGTTGCTAGCCTCGGCAACACGCTCAAGTGCAGCTATGAGTTCAGACACAACAGGAACAAGCTGGTCTTCAACATTGATAGAACCAATCATCGCAGTAAAGCTTCCTCTACAATTCTTCCTCGCAGCTTTCTTAAATTCGTCTCTTAGATGCTCTAGAAACTTAAGAACGCTAAATTTCCCTAAAACCTCATCAACAATGGCGAAATACACAAACCCATCTCCGATTAGAAACCCAAACCTCCTCTTACCTATGGATTCGAAGTACCAATTGTGGAAAGGCGGAGTCTTTTCCAAACACAAAGCCGCAAGAGACTCGTTGTTGCTTTTGTCTCCGCCGTTGTAAGCGTAAAGAATCTGATTGTCTCTAGAGACACAACAGTAGTGAACTGTGTTCTTGATTAAACCCATCGGAGTAAATTTGTTTTTCTTTTAAGAAATCAAATTGTGACAGAAGAGGAAAGAGGAGAAGTCTGTGATTAGAGCAAAGAAGAAGAGAGAAATCGCGATGAAGAGGTCAGAGAAGAAGTCAAAGAGAAGAAGAAAGTACCAACAGAATCGTTCGGCGATGTATTCAAAATCGAGGATGAATTCTCTCATATCCCTCTCTAGGGTTCTGGGTCATGTGTGAAAAACAAAAAAGGCCCGAGCTTTGAGAAGACATCAAGGAAAGGAAAAAGTCAGAAGCGGAGGACCAAACAAGAGGACGTGGTCCACAACGGAAGGGACAGAGAGAGAGAAAGGAAAGTGGATAAGTTGGGATGCGTCTCATTAATTATGGGGCATACACAACAATTAGATCATTGATTTGGATAATGCTGCTTAAGTTTGGTGACCCGGCTATAGAGTTCATAAAACTAAGGTTTACTACATGGAAAAGTTGTGTTGTGCATATGCTAGCTCGGTTCATGCAAAATTCTCGTTCTAAGCATTGGGACGCGGTGATAAGAGTGGTGTGATATCTTAAAGGGTGTATGGGATAAGGGATTTTGTTGAGTTCGAAATCTGATTTACAAATAACGGCGTATTGTGACTCGGATTGGGCTGCGTGTCCTATGTTAGAAGATCACTTACATGTTTTATCGTTATGTTCGAAACTCTCATGTTGCTTGGAAAACGAAGAAGCAAGATATGGTCTCATGTTCTTCCGCTGATGCAGAATATCGATCAATGGGTTTTACTACAAGGGAGCTAAAGTGGAATCGTGAACTTCTCTCACGCTTAGGAATCTCTCATATGCAAGCTTTGCGTCTTCACTGTGATAATAAGGCAGCGTTGCATATTGCGGCTAAACCCCATGTTTCATGAACGAACAAAACACATTAAATCCAATTGTCATTTTGTTCGGGATGAAATTCATAATGGCTCACTCACTACCTCTCATATTCGTACCATTGAGCAATTGGCGGATATATTTACAAAGGCGTTGGGTTCTCAACAATTCACTTATCTCGACGCAGGGCATTTGTGATCTACATGCTCCGACTTGAGGGAGTATTAGGGAGTCTTATGTAAATATTATATAGTATATTTCCAGATCTCTTATTATGTTAATATTCCTTTCGTATCTAGGGTTAGCCTAAGACATGTATATGTATATAAACTCATTCGTATGGAATAGGACAACACAACATTCTCTTCACTCTTTGTCAGAGCACATAACGAATATCATGAAAAATCAAGTTTTTGTAATCTACTCTGTTTTTGCCAGATATAATTACGTTATTTGTTTTGCTTCAGAAAAGATACAGAATGACAAGAGGTCTTAAAATTGCGGATACTGAGGCAATAATATAGGAAACGATACAGATTAATGATCAAAACATGGTATCTCAAATTATTACACCTACTGCGGTGGTAACGGGAAATGAAGAATTTTGGTGTTATATAGATGAGTCTTGGAAAGAGACCGACAATTTTTTTGGACTATGATGGTTTTGTTGTCGAGAAGACACTGAAGGAATTTTAATGGGAGCAAAGAACCTACGACGAAGTTTCTCCCTTTACACGCCGAATTAGAAACACTAATATGGGTCATGCATTATATGATTGCAAATCAGAAGACGGCGATACCTTTGCGATAGACTGTTCCGAACTGGTGAAGATGGTGTCAACACCAGATGAGCAGCCTGATTTCTCACTACATTTGGAGAAATTCGAAAGAACTAATAAGGTTTTTTATTTTTTTTCTTTATTTCACACATTTCACGCGCAATCAACACGAGAACGGATAAATTGGCACGGAGTACTCGCATCTATAGACAAGATATTGTTTATATAAATTCGGTACCACCAATTTGAATTTTTGAACCATTATAGGTATCTAGTTGTTTTTTTTTTTTAAATACGAATATCCATAAATCTGGAAAATTTACAGATCAATATGGGCCAATCTGTACCTTTCGGCCCGTTATAAAATGCCCATACTTGAATTTAGTTTAAGAAAGTAAAAAACATTACGGGAAAAAAAACAAAAAATCGTCAGAAGAGAAGAGGCAACGTATCTCTCTCAGTCTCTCCCATCGTCTCCTCCACATCAATTTTTTTTTTTGGATAAAATCTCCTCCACACCAATTTTCCATTTCCCAGTGAACCAGAAGAACAAACTCTTCAAGCTCTGTGCCCTTCTGGGCAAGGAATGTTCTCAAGCGGTAACGTCACCGCTAGGGTTTTCGAGCGTCAGATTCGAACTCCTTCTCCCGGCGCTTCCGTCTGTCAAATCTCTCTCTCTCTCTATCTCCCAGAGTAATCTCACTTTCGCCGTCTCTTATCTCTTTGGCTTCAAATTGCAGGTGAATCGAGCTAGAAACTTCTACGAAAACCTAGTCCCAAGCTTCACTCTCTACGATGTCGAATGTCCCGATCACTGTTTCCGCAAATTCACTGAAGACGGGCTCTTCCTCATCAGCTTCAGCCGTAATCATCAAGAACTCATAGTTTATCGTCCCTCTTGGCTCACTTACTCTTCCGATTCCGACGATACGGTTCCTCCTCTTCCCCGCCGTGCTTCGAGGTTCGATAGCTTCTTCACTCAGCTCTACTCCGTTAATCTCGCCTCCGCGAATGAGCTCATCTGTAAAGACTTCTTCCTCTACTTCCACACTCATAGATTCGGTCTCTTCGCTACTTCAACCGCTCAGATCCATGACTCAGCTCCTTCTCCCGGCGCTGTTCCCGGTGTTCCTTCGATCGACAAAATCACCTTCGTATTGCTCCGATTAGACGATGGTGTGATCCTCGACGAGAGGGTGTTTCTCCACGATTTCGTCAATTTGGCTTATAACATGGGGGTTTTCCTCTATGATGATCTCCTCGCGATTCTTTCGTTGCGGTATCAGAAAATTCACCTTCTCCAGATTAGGGATTCGGGTCATCTCGTCGATGCTCGTGCAATTGGGTACTTTTGCCGCGAAGACGATGAGCTTTTCCTCAATTCTAATTCTCAGGCAAGCAAACTTACAGTAATCTTCTTCTACTTCCTTGTAATGTGAAGATACCCAAATTGAGCTTTTTAAAGGTTTTGATGTAGGCAATGATGACACAAGATAAGAACAAACATCAAAGTTTATCTGGGAATAGGGAAGATGATGCGGAGAATGGGTTGCATCATAGCCAACCAAATGCTGAGAATTCGTTTCTTAGTGGTATCAAGCAACGGCTACTTTCCTTCATTTTCAGAGAGATTTGGAATGAAGAACCGGATAATACACTGGTTTGTTGTTCTTGAACTTCTCTATGCATAACGTGAAATGTTTCTCAAAATTCTTCATCTTTACCTTCATTGCAATATGGTTGTCTCTGATAATCTGTTACTGCTTCCTCTCGCTGCCATCTACTTTTTCACTACTTTGTATTTAGATCTTGAGTAGGCAATTACTGTAGTTGACAGACTAGATAACAGGATAACGGAAGTTTAAGGTTCGTAGGACTTAGTTGATGTAGTTGATCTTACAAGCTCTTTGCATTTTCTTTGTATGTTGCATTGAAATGCTTATCAGTCAATGAACTAATCGGAAGACACATTTTGATTTGCCAGAGGGTTCAAAGTCTGAAGAAGAAGTTCTATTTCCATTTCCAGGATTACGTCGACTTGATTATCTGGAAGGTAATTATTTGTTAACGCTGCTGGAGCTTGTTTCAAGTGTTTACATTTGATGAAGAAAAGCGCATAACTTTGTGGCTGTTTGTGATACTCAGGTTCAGTTTTTGGATCGACATCACCTGCTAATCAAATTTGGCAGTGTAGATGGTGGGGTAAGCTATTTATAATACACATTCTATGTTGCTTGAACTGATCTTGTCAGTTTCAGAATTTACAATTTGGCTGATTAAATTTTTGATCTTGATGGATAACTCAGGTAGGAAGAAATGCTGATCATCTTCCAGCTTTCTTCGCGGTGTATAATATGGAAACAACTGACGTTGTAGCATTCTATCAGGTAATTGGATGTGAATTTTGGCTTGTTAATTTGTTGAAAATTGCGGTTACTTATAACTTTGACTTAGTACATTGATTTATGCAGAACTCAGCAGAAGATCTTTACCAATTATTTGAGCAATTCAGTGATCACTTTACAGTATCAAGTAGTTCACCATTCATGAACTTTGTAACATCGCATTCTAACAGCGTCCATGCTCTTGAACAACTAAAGTACATGAAGAACAAAGCAAACAGTTTTTCTCAGGTTAGTACATCTTTGTAGCATCGCCGTTTTGTAAGTAATTTTCTATATCTAATCAATTTTCTACACAGTTTGTGAAGAAGATGTTGGTCTCCTTGCCATTTAGTTGTCAATCACAGAGTCCCTCCCCATATTTCGACCAATCTCTCTTCCGGTTCGATGAAAAGGTAACCATAACAAACCTTTATTCTCTTCAATTTTCAGGATTGAATTTAGTCGGTTAACTTAATTTTTGGAAATGGTTACAGTTAATATCCGCAGCAGATAGGCATAGACAATCCTCAGACAATCCAATCAAGTTTATATCTCGAAGGCAACCGCAAACGCTGAAATTCAAGATAAAACCAGGTTGGTTTTAGTTGCTGTGTATATCGAGATGACGAAAACCGAACCAAACACGATTTGAAGTTTTTAACTTGTGATGATTGTGTCTATGAAATGAAACAGGACCAGAGTGTGGAAGTGCAGATGGTCGGAGCAAGAAGATATGTTCATTCCTCTTCCATCCTCATTTACCACTTGCCATCTCTATACAACAAACACTTTTTATGCCTCCTTCTGTCGTCAATATCCATTTTCGGAGATGACTCTTGTGGTTTCCGTATTTTGTAATCTATTGTTTGTAAAAGAAAAAAATATCTCAAAACACATAATATTCTTCTTTCTACTCAAAAAAAAAAAAAAAAAAACACACATACATGCAGAATATCCTTTGTATCTATATCCTAATCAAAGGAAGAAACAAGTATACATTTTCACAAAGAATAAATAATTGGAATTTTGGCCGATATTTATTTGTAACTAATTAAATGTTTTTTCTTTTCTTTATTTTGCTTAGGGCTGGTTTCTGGTTAGAGATATCTATCGCCCGCTTTCTTGGACAGCCAATTGTTGATTTGGATGGCTGAAATTTTTGCTAGTTTTTCAAATGCGGCGTTAATGTCTAACTGCTAGGGCTGTGATTATAAACCGAACTTTTCAGTTTTCGTTTTCCATTTGGTTTGGAGCTCCAAACTGATTGGCGAGTTTTCAAAATTGTTGAGTGTGAATATCAACTAAGTATAAAAATAGAAAGGAGATCGGAGAATCTTGTTTATTAAAGCCAAGCTCGGCGAAATATAAGAATTAGGTCGTCGGAGAGGACGAGCTAAAAGAGGAAAAATATCTAAGAAACTAAGGCCGGAAATTGTAGAACAGTTAATCTCTTATGTCTCTTGAGCGAATAACGGATGCCTCTTCTCGATGGGGAGCTTCTCTATTTATAAGGTTTGTTGTCAGTCTAATCTTTTTGATTTCCCTTTTCTTCTCGGATTTGATATAGACAATATTATTTTTTTTTCTCGGTGTCGATATGGATAGTTTCCTTTTCTCTCAGGGATTTGTTTTTTTATCTTCGAATATCTTCTTTTTATTCCGGAGGTCGGTGCCAATGTTGTCAAATCAAACCCCGTGGGCTTTAATAGGCCGAAACGGGTTGACGGGGGCCGGACAAAATCGGGCAGACGTGGGTCGAGCTAAACTGGGCCGATCTGGATTTGGGAAGGACCTTTGGAGGGTGCGCAACCCATCTCCAACAAAAATGATTTCAATTTTCGGTTTGGTTCCCCTCGGCACTTTCAAACGAAAAAAATACCAATGGTTGCTGCTTGAAATATGAACATATAGAAACGGACAATAAGAAGATTAATGAGAATTTAAAACCGGAAACCGAACTGAGCACCTTGCGGAATGGAGGAAAATCAAGTTTTTTCGTAATAAAAAATGGTCAAGTAAAGAGAATCATGCGTGTTAATTGTCTTAAAGAAGGACAAATGATAAGAAAAAAGACTACAAAAACAGGAGGATGACCTTCGAGCAGGGGAACTCTTCTTCGTATGCTAAAATCCTAGCAAAAATACGTTTGATTTTTTATAATCAACATCTTGTATTCATACGAATATTCAATAAAAAACACATTTTTTCCATTTATTTTGAGTTTATTCTTAATCTAACAATAGTGAATTGGATATACAATAGTGAATAAAATCTTCCTTATTCAATAAGAAACACATTTTTCAAAAATTGAGTATAGAAAACGCATGGGTGTTACCAAGAACTTCTCAGCATATTCATTTGATCTTGCAAGAATATCATGATAGGGTTATGGGAGATCATTTTGGAGGTAATTAAGACATCGAAGAGAGAATCCAAGGAATATTTCATCGGGATCATTTCAGGCAGGATGTTCAAAACTCAAAAGTATGTGAGAGTGTAGAATTTGAACTCACAAATATTTTGGTTTGTTACAACCCATTCCATTACTTGCACATATTTGGAAAAGAGATCTCAATGAATTTTATTGAGGGTCTAACTACATCACAAGGGATTAATGAATGATTTTAGACCCTTACTTTGTCATTGGACACTTTTTTGTATGTGGCTATATTGTTGATTTTGGACCATAATTTTGTCATTGGGCTAACTTTACCAAATAACAACAACAAAAAGTATGTTTCTTACCTAATAAAATGTTAATATGATTAAATTTTGTATTTATTGAGAAATCAGGTAACGAATATCTTATAGAAAAAAATGGAAATTAACTTTTTTTCTCTTATATGAAATATTGGGCCATATTGTAGCTTATTGGGCTTGTGTATATTACGTTAGGGTTTATACGGTGTAGCCGTCATATCTTCGTGTATATATATGTTGTGTAATACGTTTAAGATCAATAAGAAAGCACATTTTTCTATTTCTACATGGTATCAGAGTAAAATCATGAACCCTAGATTTTTCTTTCTCCAATTTTTGTTTCTATCATTTGTTCTCTTTGAGCTCGAGTTTCTCTTCTACTCGATCTCTTGTTTCTGTTTTGATAAGAGATGGCTGCTGATGGTTCTCTTGTGGAACGTGCGACTGGTGGTGATTCCATCACTAGCGCGCCATACACGTTTTACTCCTCCGACAACCCTGGTGCTATGATTACGCCGGTGATGCTAACATGAGAGAATTACAATGTATAGGCGGAGGAGATGTTGAATGCTCTTCGCGCCAAGAAGAAAGTAGGGTTTATTGATGGTTCGATTACCAAACCCACTCAGGCAGGTACCGATCAAGAATCATGGATCTCCGTGAATTCTATGGTGGTTGGATGGTTGTGCACCTCACTTGCACCCTGTGTACGATCCACAGTGTCTTTTGTATCCAATGCTAACGATTTGTGGAATACGTTGAAGGAACGTTTCAGTGTTGGTAACAAGGTTTGTGTTCATCATCTTCGAACACAGCTGGCTACTTGTCGTCAGGATGGACAAGCCGTAATTGATTATTATGGCAGACTTCAAGCGATGTGGGATGAGCTTGCTATCTACAAACCTCTTCCCGTGTGTTCCTGTTCAGCAAGCATGAACTATGCTAAAGACAGAGAAGAAGAAAAAGTTCACCAATTCGTGATGGGGCTTGATGAGTCTCGATTTGGGAATGTGATTGTGGTGATTTCTGATGCAGATCCAAGTCCAGATTTGGCTCAAGCCTATGCTCATGTTATTCGAGAAGAACATAGACTTCACAATGCAAAAACACGTGAATCTCAAGCAGATGCTGTGGGATTTGTTGCTCGCCGGGATTCGACTTCTGAGATGGTGCCGTTCACTGGTAATAATCGTCTTGAGGCATCACCCTCGAATGGAAACAACCGGACCAGAGATCGCAGCAACCTCCTCTATTCTCATTGTGGAAAGTCTGGGCACGAGAAGTCTTTTTGCTGGCAATTGAACGGATATCCGGAGTGGATGACTGAACGTGCTGGGCGTACTGGTGGAAGGGGAGCAAACAGAGGCGGTCGTGGACCGAACACGTTTGGACGTAGTAGAGGACAAGCGAATGCTGCTCACGCCACATCGAGCAATGAATCTGTTTTTCCAGAGTTCACACTTGATCAGTGGAAAGCAATTGGAATGATGGCTCAGACTAGATCAGGTGGTGGCAATTCCGACAAACTTTCCGATAAGGATTTTGGTGATGTTATTATCGATACTAGAGCTTCCCACCATATGACAGGGAATCTCTCGATCTTGCTTCACGTTACGAGTACTCCGCCGTGTTCTATTGATTTTGCTGATGGAAGTAAAACGATGTCAGTTTGTATGTGTGTTTTACCTCTTACCGATGAGATTTCTCTTTACAACGTGCTTTATGTTCCGGATCTCAATTGTTCTTTGATCTCGGTATCTAAGCTTCTCAAGCAAATGAAGCATTGCTTTGCTATGTTTACTGACACGTTGTGTATTTTACAGGACCATTCCTCAAAGACTCTGATTGGAGCCGGTGAAGAACGGGATGGTGTGTATTATCTAACGTATGTGGCAACGGTACGGGTCAACAAAGTGGATGCAGTCATTGATCAAGCTTTGTGGCATCGGCGGTTGGGACATCCTGCTTTTTCAACGCTTTCGGCTTTACCGTTTTCTGGTGTTTTGAATTCTTTTAGCTCGAGTCCTTGTGACGTCTGTTTTCGGGCTAAGCAAACAAGACCAATGTTTTCTGATAGTTTGAATAAAACAAAGGAATGTTTTGAATTGATTCATGTTGATGTTTGGGGTCCATACCGAGTTGCTTCTACTTGCGGTGCATCGTATTTTTTAACTATCGTGGACGATTATTCACGTTCTGTTTGGATTCACCTTCTCCTTGCAAAGTCTGAGGTTCGTCAGGTCTTGCAAAATTTCTGCGCTTACTCCAAAAAACAGTTTGGAAAGGCTGTTAAAACAATTAGAAGCGACAACGGAAATGAGTTTACTTGCTTGTCATCGTTTTTTAAACAACAAGAGATTGTGCATCAGACTTCTTGTGTGTCTACACCGCAACAAAATGGCCGTGTGGAAAGAAAACATCGCCACATATTGAACGTGGCTCGCTCCTTGTTGAGCATTGTCAATCTTCATACTCCAACTTGGGGGGGGGGGGGTATTGGGCCATATTGTAGCTTATTAGGCTTGTGTATATTACGTTAGGGTTTATATGGTGTAGCCGTCATATCTTCGTGTATATATATATATTCACAAGGCAAATACTGAGGCCAAATGTGGTCTTTTGTAATGATATGGATTCATGATATGTCCAAGTCAAGTGAAAAAGCTACATAAGACATAAGAAAAAAATTGGTTTGCGATATGTTCGAAGAGTTTACTTGATAATTCATAACAAATAATGAGTTGTTTCCATTTTAACGTTCATGTTTTTAGACTTATAACCACTTGTATATTGATATAAAAGATGTTTATGTTGTTTTGTGTTTTATCAAACTACTTTTGAATCTTTAGATATGTGAACCGTATATGATAAGTAAAAATCATTTTCATTCAATCAAATAGTAATTGGTTAACATACGATTTAGGAGGCCACTCCTAAATTTGTAAGAATCATTCCTGAAAATTCAAGAAGGCTTCCTAAATTCTAAATTTAGGAAGCATATATTTAGATAAGATTCATACAAATTTTAGGAACGACTTCCTAAATAATCAAGATACAAAAGGAGTGTTGAAATTAGATGTAGATAATAACCATTTATCTTCAGCTACTTGTCGAAGCTACTATGAAAATAACTGGTTTAAAAACAAAACAAAAAAACACTTTTTGTTTTCACCTAAAACCATATATGATTATTACTTAGACTAAGTGTTTCTTTGTATAGTTTTTATATTTCATAACATCAGTTTTATACAATCACATATCGTATTAAAGAAGGCTTTAACCATATTTAGAATCACACTTACTCTCAAGTGAGACACTCAAATCCACTACTAACTCATGGAGAGAACATATGCTCACAGTAAATAAGTTAATTCATGTGATCCAAAACACGGAATAACTAAACATGAGACAGCTAGAAGTAGATAGAAAGAGCAATGAAAGTCCTTTCCCTATGCAATGAAAATCAATTATAGAAGTAAACTTTTATTATCAAACTAAACACGAGATCATTACTGGAATTTTGAATGGTGGAGTTTGAATAGTTTTTTATAGTTTGTCTCTGCATGACTTAAGTAAAATCATATTTTTTCTGCTTTTTGTTGATTTAGGAAGGCTTTTCTAATTACGTTATATATGTTCTTAAATGGTTCCTAAATACGTTGCATTTCAAAAAATGATAATTTCAACATTTGTATATTTCTTTCTTTGTGTAGGTAAACAACACCACATGTTCAGATGTTTCATTTACGCATGAAAATCAACATGTAATATAGTTTTTTATAGTTTGTCTCTGCATGACTTAAGTGAAATCATACTTTTCTGTTTTTTGTTGATTTAGGAAGGCTTTCCTAAATACGTTATATATGTTCCTAAATGGTTCATAAATACGTTGCATTTCCAGAAATGATCATTTCAACATTTGTATCTTTCTTTCCAGAAATTCTTCCTAAACTATGTTTTCATTGATAGTGATTTGTATGTAAAAGTTTTTGGCTAGTTTTAATGTTTTATATCTAGTTATGATTAGGAGTTGTTGTATAAATTAACACAAAAAATCTCATTTATACGTTATTGGAAAGCATTCTTAAATGTGTATTATGGCTTCTTAAATTTGAGTTTTGTATAAATGGACACAAAAGTTCTCATTTACACATTTAGAAAAGCCTTCTTAAATGTGTAGGACAACTTCCTAAATTTGAGAAGTTGTATAAATGAACACAAAAGTTCTCATTTATAAGTTTTAGGAAGGCCTTCCTCCTAAGACTATGTTTTCATTGATAGTGATTTGTATGTAAAAGTTTTTGACTAGCTCTAAATATTTATATCTAGTTATGATTAGAAGTTGTTGTATAAATTAACACAAAAATCTCATTTATACGTTTTAGGAAAGCATTCATAAATGTGTATTATGGCTTCTTAAATTTGAGTTTTGTATAAATGGACACAAAAAATCTCATTTATACGTTTTAGGAAAGTCTTCCTAAATGTGTAGGACAACTTCCTAAATTTGAAAAGTTATATAAATGAACACAAAAGTTCTAATTTATACGTTTTAGGAAGGCCTTCCTAAACTATATTTTCATTGATAGTGATTTGTATGTAAATTTTTTTGGCTAGCTTTAAGGGTTTATATCTAGTTATGATTAGGAGTTGTTGTATAAATTAACACAAAAAATCTCATTTATACGTTTTACGAAAGCATTCCTAAATGTGTATTATGGCTTCTTAAATTTGAGTTTTGTATAAATGGATACAAAAGTTCTCATTTACACATTTAGGAAAACCTTCCTAAATGTGTACGACAACTTCCTAAATTTGAGAAGTTATATAAATGAACACAAAAGTTCTCATTTATAAGTTTTAGGAAAGTCTTTCTAAACTATGTTTTCATTGATAGTGATTTGTATGTAAAAGTTTTTGGCTAGCTTTAAGGGTTTATATCTAGTTATGATTAGGAGTTGTTGTATAAATTAACACAAAAATCTCATGTATACATTTTAGGAAAGCATTCCTAAATGTGTATTATGACTTCTTAAATTTGAGTTTTGTATAAATGAACACAAAAGTTCTCATTTACACATTTAGGAAAGCCTTCTTAGATGTGTATGACAACTTCCTAAATTTGAGAAGTTATATAAATGAAAACAAAAGTTCTCATTTATAAGTTTTAGGAAAGTATTCATAAATGTGTAGGACGACTTCCTAAATATTTACAGATAACTGAATTAGTATATTTTTACAAAATAATTAGAATTTCATCGAGTATGTTGTTCCAATAACACATAACCATGACCAAAACCAAAAATTAATCGTGTTTAGAATAACTGCGTAAAAATATAGTAAGTTGCACAACAGTTTTCAACATAACATTAAATTATTCATCATAACACTGACTTATTGACACAATTTGTCAAAAATAGTAAGCACAATTAAAATCCATGCCTTTGAACAAGGTAATGAAAGCTATATAATGTATATAAGCGTTTGGTTTTATGATGACCAAAATCTTATCAAAGCAATTTGAGTTTCAGCAGATTTATACAGAGATCACAAGCAAAAAAAAGAAAAAAAGGAAACTACGTTTTTTTTCTTTTTCTTCATACATTATGCATTTCCCTGGAAAAGTTGTTGAATCTCTGGCTCTTTCGCCCACTTCAACATCGTTTGCCACAGAATTTGGCATCAATATGACCCGTAAACCAAGTACATCATTCACTTTTTCCGGTTTACACCCGTCTCTTAGGAGCTTTTTCATCATGATGTACCAGCTTTTATACCGGCCTTTCACATATACATCATCTACCATTCCAGCCAAAACCAAATCAGCCTTCAAAGACCGATGAAGCTGCTCTTTGTATACGTCTATCAATGGTTTAGACCCGTTCTCGTGACTTCTTAACCATGAATCTAAGTATAGATATGAGCACGGGAAAAGATAACAGAAAGAGATGTCCTCGAGCTCAAGTGACAGGTGATTAGCCCCCACGGCATGAGCTAAAGGAGAATAGATCTTCAACACTTTGAGGGAGAGAATCTGCTGGCGATATCTTGGCAACTAAGAGATATATGACAAGTGGTAAAAATGGTACAACTAAGAGATATATGACAACTGGTAGAAATGGTATTACTGTGAAAACTTGTGTAATTCGTAAGTGTGTTTTATTTTATTCTATTTCCAGGAGGCGATGAAGAACACCCACACAAACGTACATTTTGACTATAGAGGGTACTATTCAGAAGAGCATGAATGGATTTCAGGAAATTCTGTATACGCTATATCGCTTAAGACCTCATCGTTGGAGGAGATAACTTATTTGTTGTTAGTAGGAAAGATATGCAGGAAGATTGCGATAGATGAAACCACGGGGAAGCTGAAATTGAGTTACAGTCTATCTAAAGCTCGAAGAGAGTCATATATTGTAGATAACGAGGACGTTTTGGTTTATCTAACGTCATCGGATACATAGGGACTTAAACATGTTTTGCATGTGGAGATAATCAAGGATTTGGAAACAAATCAGATGGTCGAGCAAATTTCAAGAGCGGAGCAAGGAATTTCATTTGGTGTGAATTATGGGGAGCTGGTTTCAAATGGCAGAGTTGATGATGTAGATAATGCTGGCATCCTTACTATTTTCGGAGCGGGTGGAACAGCAGAACAAGTAACGAGGCGATTATTGAAGAGGTGATACATAATGTTGATACTGGAAATGTTGGTAATGAAGATTGTGAGAATGTAACACGTAACGAATTTGCAGCTGTGGATAGCCCGATAGATAACCATGTTGATGACGTTTTCGATGGTAGGCATGAATATGTTGAGATTCCAGGTCCTGTAGAAGAAAGTCAGTATGTTGAAGAATGGGAAGATGGTACGGGTCTTGAAATAAATCAAGAATTTAGTTCTAGGGAGGCAGTGCAAGATTTGGTTCACAGAGCTGCAAATAAAAACTGCTATGGGGTTAAAACTGTTAAGTCGGATACGGAGCGACTTATGCTACGATGTCGATAAGCTCCAATAGGTTGTCAATGGTATTTACGAGCTGCGAAATCCAAGTCATCATCCTTTTGGACTGTCAGAGTACACAGAAAGATGCATACATGCTCTCGGGCTGTTGAGAGTACAAGCAGTAGTAGTAGACAGAAAGGCACACAACGATTAGTAGCAGCTATGTTGCATGAAGACTATCCATGTGAATTGGACACCCCGACACCTAAAAACATCATGAGTATTGTACCAGGAAGACTTGGCTTGTAGTTGTCCTACTCTACCGCATCGAGAGTGAAAAAAACAACATGTTAGTGATGTACGGGGGAGTCCTGAAAAAAGCTACAAGATGTTGTATTCTTATTTGCACATGTTAGAGAAGGTCAATCTTGGGACAGTAACAAGTGTGGAATTGGATGAAGGAAATAGGTTCAAGTACCTATTCATCGCTTTGGGCGCAAGCATTGAAGGGTTTAGGGCAATGAGGAAAGTGATAGTTGTGGATGCAATTTTTCTGAAGACTGTATATGGTGGTATGTTAGTTTTTGCATTAGCTCAAGATCCTAATAATCACCATTACCCCCTTGTGTTTGGTGTAATAGATCGTGAGAGAGATGGTAGTTGGATCTGGTTTTTCAAAATGCTGAAAATCGTTATACCGGATGTTCATGGATTGGTTTTTATAAGCGACAGACATACAAGCATCATCAAGTCAGTCATTGAGGTGTACCCGAGCGCAAAGCATGGACATTGTATCTGGCATTTGTCTCAAAATGTGAGAGGAAAGGTGAAGAATGACAAGGATGAAGTTGCGAAGAAATTCAGGGATTGCGCTCATGTTTATACTGAGAGTGAGTTTGAGAGAGTATGGTGAATTTAAGAGTAGGTTTCCTAAAGCCGGTGAGTATCTGGATAAGAGTATAGAGCTGGATAAATGGACAATGTGCTATTTTGAAGAAGACAAGTATAACAAAGACACTAGCAATGCCGCATAATTAATGAACAATGTGTTTAGGAAAGCAAGGAAGTACCCCCTATAACTTATGATTGATGCGATTCTTGAAAATATTTCTGAATGGTTTAACAAACGTAGGAAAGAATATGCTTCTGCATCGGACACAAAGAAAATGGTGCTTTTTGTGGAGAACGTATTGCACAGCCAATGTGCAATTGCAGCACTTTTAACGGTGACTGAGCTAAACAGCTTCCATCTTGAATACAGCGTTAAAGGACTCGATGGGAAGACGTATTTGGTGGACTTGAAAATGAAAAGTTGTTCTTGCAGATGTTTTGATATAGACAAGTATCCGTGTGTCCATGCAATAGCCGCAACCAGGAACCTCATGAGGAAGGAAGGGAGAACAGTGAATATCCAAATCTATGATCTCTGCTCGAAATATTACTTGATTGAGACGTGGGCATTGGCATATTGCAGAACGATTTATGTAGTGCCGCATGAGTCTGATTGGAGTATTACTGCTGATATTCAAGAATTGTTCGCCTTTCCGCCGGAGTACACCAAAAAAAAGGAAGAAATCAAGAAGCGCGGTTTCCATCCACCGGAGAACATCGCCGAAAGAGGATGTACAAGTCTGTGCCTGGCATAGACGTGGAGAGGTGGTTGCAGCCCGAAAGGCATGATGAACAAACTTAATTTGTGTATTTGTATTTGTCTAAATTTGTATTTCTCGGATTTGTACTACATGGTTTAACTTGGTACAACTAAGAACATATCTGTATTTGTGTGCTTGTATTTGTCTGGATTTGAATTTATCGGATTTGTACTACCTGATTCAACTTGGTACAACTAAAAACATATCTGTATTTGTGTGCTTATATTTGTCTGGATTTGAATTTATCGGATTTGTACTACCTGATTCAACTAAGAACATATATGTATTAATTATCATTAAGGAGGTTCACTACGTGTTATACATATAGTCCTACGTGTCCAGTTGTACGAAGTTCCTAATAGTTGTACTTTTGTGAATTTAGGGTTTTTGTAGTTGAACCGTGATATAAATTATTACGTTGTAGTTGTCCACATGATTTTCGAGTATCAATGTTCATTTAGGAGGTTCTCATAATGCGAAATATGGATAACATGAATTATTTTCCGTTTCTTATTCATATTCTTGTTTCACATCAAACACACCTTATACTATAAGGAAGACATTGGTAATGTTAACCATCTTATGATGGAAAAGAAACAAAATATATGATTTTGCAGAACTTGTACTATGTAAACCTCCTAAATGACCATTAAAACTCGAAAATCATGTGGACAACTACAACGTAATAATTTATATCACGTTTCAACTACAAAAACCCTAAATTCGAAAAAGTACAATTATTATGAACTTCGTACAACTGGACATGCAGGGACAACTATGTGTATAACACATGATTTTTTAATAATATTTCAATGCCATATTTTCGAATTTCCGTGAAATTATTTTTATTTCCCTCACTTTTCCGCCAAATATTTCAGATTTCCCCCTAAATATTTTCATTTTCCTCACTTTTCCTAAAGAGAGAGAATCCGAGGGAGAGAACGCGAGAGAGAGAATCCGACAGAGAGAGGGAGGAGAGATTCGCTGTTCCGCTTTGGAGGTAAGCTCGATTTGGGGAAAAAATTAGGGTTTGTAGAGATACAATTTCTGATTTTGGGGGAAAAAATTAGGGTTTGTAGAGATTCGCTGTTTGGTTATGCGTTTCTTCTGGGTTTTTGGGGTTTGGTGTGTTTGGTTATGCGTTTCTGGGTATTACTCTGGATGTGTTTGGTTATGCGTTTGGTGTGTTTAGGGTTTGGGGTTTGGTGTGTTTGGTTATGCGTTTGGGGTTTGGTGTGTTTGGTTATGCGTTTCCTCTGGATGTGTTTGGTTATGCGTTTCTGGGTATTACTTAGTCGAATGATTGCAATCTGATTTTGGTGTTAGTTTGGTTATGCATTTATGGGTGATGAGTTTCTGGATTTTTGGTGTATGGTGATGCGTTTCATCCATTTGTTACACAGAAGGAAGATGCCTTACAGCTACACACAACCATCAACCTCTGTATCAGAGGTAAGCTCGAGAGGACGATGTGATGATTTTGGATTTCCCACACAATGCTATTGTGGTGGGAGAGCAATACTATATTCATTTCGCGGACCATTGAACCTCGGACGACTGTTTTACACATGCTCGTTGAACATCGACGTAAGTAATCTTATTGACTTTTACATTGTTTAAGTTCGATTATCTAATTTTCGATTTGTGTAGGATGGAGAGTGCCATATCTTTAAATGGTGGGATGAGGCTATGATGGAAGAACTGCAAATGGTAAAGCACCAATCTGAGATGATTCTTTCCATTGACCTTGAGCTCAAGGCAGAGATGGTTGGATTGAAGAAGTCACTTTGTACAATGGAGAATGAAACCCCTTGCATGCTTTTGAAGAATTTGGTTACTTCAGTTCTTGTTCTCATAGCCGTCACTTTGTACCCCTTTAAGTAGAAAAGAATGTAATGTCACTTAAGTTCTTTGTGTAATGCTAATCGTCACTTTGGTTGCTTAAGTTCTTATTGTTGGATTGTTTGATAACTCTTGTACTGAATATTTATTGATAATTCAATTTAGTGCTCAGTTATACCAGTTATACCGAATAACTGGATTTCAGTTGTACCTAATAGTGCCAGTTGTACCCAAATATTGATCTCAGTTGTACCAGTTGGACCGAATAACTAGATCTCAGTTGTACTGGATCTCAGTTGTACCTAATAATTGAAACAAGTTCCAAATTTTAGAATTCCTCGGCTACAAACATTCAGAGAAATCCAACAGATAATTACTAAGTCCAAAAACTAGAATTTCACAAAGTTCCAACAACAGAAAATCCAACAGAAATTGAACAAATCAAACCAGTTCCTAAGTCTTCGGTTTCTTCAGTTTCTTCCCTTTTTTCTCATCTGTATAAGGGGACACCTTGAACCTCGATGGTTTTCCTTCGCGCGGCCTCTTCTTTGCGAGCCCCTTCTTTGCACCCTTCGCAGAAGGAGTTGGATTCTTCTTAATACCCTGCTTGGTCCTCTTCAATGGTCTCTCGTTAGTCTTTTTCTCCTTCTCAACACCATCGGCTTCTTTCTCAAAAACTGTAGACTCTTTATCCTTCTTATTACCAATAAATCCTGCAGCTTATTTATCCTTCTCATTACCAGCTAAACCATCGGTTTCAGGAACATCATGTGAGGAGAAGGTTGTTGTTGGTGAGAAGGCTGGTGGTGGTGAGAAGGCTGGTGGAAGTACAAATTCTTCAATATCTTTCAGTCTCCCATCTATACGTTCGATTCTCATATCCATTCCACCAAGCTTCTCCATGATTTCCTTAAACCCATTCTCTATCACTTTTTCCAGCTCCAACACTGATGCAACACTTTTTGCAGCTTCAACTGGTTCCTGTTCATGGACTTCATCTCAAGAACCAACGTCCAACTCGTACAGATCTTTCCACCATATCTTCTTCCTCCCTACGACTAGACGTTGTCTCCAACTATCAACGATTGGATCAATATAACCTATCCCATCATCAACATCATCGTCTATGATGCGCGCCAAAAGAGCTTTCTCATCCGAGTCCGGTTCCAAGATGCTAGTAATATCCTGTAAATATTAATAAATTTAACATAAAATCAAACTCATAACAAATACAAATATTACCAAGTATGTTCACAAACTCTAACCTTAGTATTTCCAAGCGCTTCATTTATGGCTTCCAATGGAAAACCTTTCATTGCTTCTTTGGTGAACTTGTGCTTGCACATCCTTGGACACTCCTTCTCTGCGGGTACATCTTCTCGAAATGTGCGTCCAAGACGTGGAATACGCTCAAATGCCATAATCTACACATGGAGTTACAATATCTCAATGTTAAAATCATATAACTATTAATTACTCTAATACTTAAAATCAGAAAATATTCATATAGAGTTACCTCCAGAGGAACAATGAATCCAGAAAAAGCAGGTTGTGCTTTTGGTTTCATGGTGCCTTTCATGTTCTTCATCACGCACCGGATCCCTTCCATACAATCATCGAATGTATAACGCCCCCATGGAAAATTCTCACAAGCATTCAAATCATCCACAACACTTAGAAGGAAGCGATCTATGTTTCCATCAGCCTTAGACTTTGCTTTCACTACCTTGCATAAGAAATACAAGATAGTCAACTTCTTCTGGTCTGTAGAGCTCCTGCTTCTCTTCCACATCTTTGATTTTAATTCCGTCTTTCCTTCCAAACACCTTATCTACAAACTTCAAATCCCCTAATTTCTTATAGTTGTTGGGTAGTCATGGCAGGCAAATCCGGTTAACATCGCGTGCTCTCTCATGGAATACCTAATAGGCACTCCATTCACCACAAACCAGCACTCTCTTTTCATCTCCGTACAAGCTGTACGAAGCAGAAGCATCCACATGCCTTGAATCATGTGGTTTGGCTCCTTAGGCATGTGGAATATATGCTTAAATTGAGAATGATTTATGAACCATTTCAGTTCTGCTGGAAATTTCTCCTCTATGTAGTCCATTGTCTGGGTCACAATACACCTAGTTCATAGCTTACAACCCTTGGTGTATTTAGTTGGACCAAAGAACAGCTTCTCGGGCTGCAGTGGTTGAGTTTCATCATCAATATCCTGAAATTCAAACACAATATTACTTAGTTGTCTAAGTTGTCCGAAATTTTACCAAAAACACAAATTAATCAAACACAGTTGTCCCAGTTGTCCACAATTATACCAAAAACACAAATTAATCAAATACAGTTGTCCCAGTTGTACGACACTCGTCTACCTACTACCTAAACCAATACTAACTTCTACTAGTTGTTTTCTCGAGCCTAACCTGTAATTCCCAATCTCAATCTCAAGTATACATACCTTCGACGGTGAAGGCATAGACGCTCCCTCCTCTACTTCGTCGCCGTCTTCCTCACTTGAGTGGGTGCTTCTTTTGTGGCTGCGTCTTCAGTGCTGGGTTCTTCATCAATGTGAATGGGTGCTTCATCAGTGCGATTGGCTGTGTCTTCAGTGCGATTGGCTGCATCTTCAGTGCGATTGGGTGCTTAATTTGTGGCTGCGTCTTCAGTCCTCTCTTCAGTGCGATTGGGTTCTTCTTCTGTGGGATTACGTGCTTCTTATGCTCTGCCTGGATTTTTGCAGCCTTCTGTGGACTCATACGACTCATACTTTATACCAGATTCTCTAACCCGAGCCATAACGACGAAGTTTTGAGACTACGGAGGAGGAAGAAGAAACGATGGAGAAGAAAACGGGAAATAAGCGGAGAGGAAGGAGACGAAGACGATTGCGAAGAAGGAGAGGAGACAGACCGGAGACAGAGATCACTGAAGAACAATCGGAGGATGTCGGGAACTCGAGGATGTCGCCGATTTTAAATTAGCTCTCGTCGCCGATTTTTTTCAGTGACTTGTGAAAATTAGGTCTCTGTAATGGGGATAAATCTAAATCAGGTTGGGTGGGCTCATCGGGTTAGGGTGAGACGGGTGGGTATTAGTGTGGTTGGGTTGTAATTTTATAAATGTATAAAGAACTAATTTGTATTTTCCCGGGTTTTTTTTAACAAAAATCAAAACAAAAACAATTATTAGAACAGTGGCATATATGATCATTTTTTTCCAAAACGTGGTAATTGAGCAATTCTTCCCTCTCATTCGCAGGTATATATATATATCCCACCCTTTCAATCAATCGGCAGCCGCATAATGTCTAGCCCTAATTTACCTCTCGCCGTCGAAACCATGCCCCCATCTCACGACGACATCATCATGTCTGAACCCATGTCCTCCGGTTAGATCTCGCTCTTTCTCTCTCTCTCTCTTAAGCACCATGTATTACTTTATATGATTTCATATGATTGATCTCCGACGATCTGATTGTTTATGCGTTCCTTGTTTTTTAAAACCTTCCTCGCAGGGCCTTGCACACGTGTCTTCTGGGACTTGGTGGATTATCCATTCCCTAATGGTCTTGCTCCTGATTCGATTTATCAGAAAATGAATTCAATTCTTGAGAATATGGGTTGTCTTGGTGAGGTGTCAATCATGGCTTATGTTGATAAGGAAAACTTGAGGGATGAATGGCTCGATGATGCCTATAAGAAAGCCAGAATCAACATCGTTGTTGTTCCCCAACAAGGTGAATTCTCCTATTTATGTCTCTAATAATGGTCTTTGATTATTCCTTTTTTGTTGTTTACATGTATATGTCTCTAATAATCTAGACCGACGTTGATATATACTTTCAGGGGATGATTATGCGAGAGTTCATAGTATGTTAGTGGACATTGTTTTGTGGGCAATGGAAAATCCTGCAAACTATTTCGAACCATTAAATTTGATGGTAATCTCAAAAAACATCAAAGAAAAAACGGATTTCCTCAAAGCCCTTGAAGCTTTGCAAGATAGATATTACAATGTTCTCTTAGCACTGCCTCATGATCTCTCATCATCAAGAAATCTACATACTGTAAGCTTCGAATGGCTTTCGACAAGCCTGTTAGATGGAGCAAATCCTGTCGACCAAAGCATAACTTTACAGCATAAGCCAAAAAGCAGAAAGGAGGCTGTTGGTTTTTCTGATGGACTAGCTTCTTTGCATGACCAAAATCTTGATGGTAAGATCTATCTCTTCCCCGAAATTGTTTCTCTGTCTATATTTGAATTGATTCAAAGTCATTGGTTGATTGATATAATCAATTTGTGTTCTTCATGATCTAATACGTTTCGGATAGTCGTCTTCTGGGATGTCCAGGGTAGCCCAATCGATTTTAAGAGTTTCGAGCAAGTTCTTCTCAGCAAGGGTTATTTTGATTGTGATGTGTCACTCAGGCCTTACGTTGATATGGATTACGGGGATACTGCTATAACTCACGGGGGTTATTGGTGTGAGCCCAGAGTCGTAACCGAAGGTGAGTTCCTATACTTGCCCTCCACACTTTTCTCGTTTTTTTCTTGTTTATGTCTGTTAATCTGGATCTGCGTTGATATATGTTTTATTTTCCAGTGGGTAAATATGCCAAAGTTACTAGGATGTTATTGGACATTGTTTTCTGGGCAATGAACAACGATGATGTACCACAAATTTTGATGCTAATCTCAAAACCCTCGAAAGACACCAAGTGCAACAGTGTTATCCAAGCGTTGGAACGCAGGGGTTTCAATGTCATCTTTAAACCTTCAGCTGAGGACGCATCAATAAATGAATCTACCGTTGTCAGCAGTCAGTGTCTTTTTGAAGAAAAGCATACCAACCAAAGCCTAAAGTCACAAGGTCGGAAGATCAGAGATGAGAGCAAAGAAAATGCATGTAAGATTTATATCTCTTGTGAAATTGTTTGTCTGACTGTCTATATCTCGATTATATTTCATCTGATTGATCTGTCATGCTAAACTATCTGTTCGGCGATCTGTCATTGTAAATTTTT
The DNA here is from genome assembly GCA_002933915.1 of Eutrema heterophyllum. Taxonomy (NCBI): domain Eukaryota; kingdom Viridiplantae; phylum Streptophyta; class Magnoliopsida; order Brassicales; family Brassicaceae; genus Eutrema; species Eutrema heterophyllum. The sequence continues at coordinate 387,229 of PKMM01047127.1, read as the reverse complement.
CTGTTTGATTGATCTAATCAAACTTGAATTCATCATCGATCTAATTGTTAATGCGTTCCCGTTTTGTCAGTGTCAAAGGAACCAGTAGCCGTCTTCTGGTTGGTCGAGGATTGCCCATCCAATCCTAGTAAGATTTGGTGGAATGTCATGTCAACTGTTAAGGCGAAGGGTTATGGTGGTGATATTGAGTCAATGAAGGTTTATGGTTATAAGTGCAAGTTTTCGAAAGAAATGGTTAGAGTCTATAATAAGGCTGGACTGCATGTCCAACTCCTAGAGGATGAATCTGATAAAATTATTTTGTTGTCATTGGACATGATTGAATCGGCTAAGTTTTGGAGACCAGTAAATGAATCGGCTGAATTTTTTTTTAAAGAAAAACAACAAAGAAAGAAAAAAATTTGTGTTTTATATAATGAAAACTAATAACATTGAAAAAGTAAAGTAAGGGAAAAAGTAAAAAATATCAAATAAAAATAACAAAAAAGGAAAAAAAATGTGTTTCATATAATGAAAACTAATAACATTAAAAAGTAAAGTAAGAGAAAAAAATAAAAACTACCAAATAAAAAGTGTTAAATATATAAAAGAAAATATATATGACTCTTCTTATTATATAAAGCAGAATGTTTCAAATTTGCTAACTCGCCAAATCGTGACACGTGTCAAGTCAAACAATCAGATTTTGACACATGTTTAATAAATTTTTAATTATATTTTAATACATAATATTAAAATTAATAAATATAAAATTTAAAATCAGTTCCTAATCCTTAAAAGTAAAGGAAAAAATAGTAGTTATGTTTAGATTAAAGAAATCAAACAAAAATTATAAATAAAAGCAAAGCTGAGGAAAGAAAGAAAAACCATATTTTACTTTAGAATAAGAAATTAAACAATAGATTACAATCCTTAAA
>PKMM01047127.1:340730-382602 GCA_002933915.1 Eutrema heterophyllum | reverse complement strand
ATAATAAATCAAAACTAAGCGTAGAATAATTATAACTCACGAGATCGTGACATTTGTCACGGTTAATTTAGATCGTGACACGTGTCAATGTAATAATACAAACTTTCCAAACAATAAAAAATAAAAAGGAAATTGTGGTTTAAGAAAATAGAAACTAATAAAATCGAAAATAGTAAAATACGAAAAAATAAAAAATAGAAAATAAAAAGTAAACTATTAAATGTATATAAGATTTATAATATATCAAAACTAAACGTAGGATAATTATAACTCACGAGATTGTGACATTTGTCAACGTTAATTTAGATCGTGATACGTGTCAATGTAATAATACAAACTTTCCAAGTAATAAAAAGAATAAAAAGGAAATTGTAGTTTTTTCACATAGGATAATTATCACTCACGAGATTGTGACATATGTCACGGTTAATTTAGATCTTGACATGTGTCAACTTAATTTAAAAAAATAAAAATGAATTAAAATAAATATTAAAAAAGGTTAAACTAACAAAGACAATCTTAAAAAAAGAAAAAATAAGAATAAATAAGGAAAACTTATAATAAAGGAAAGGTACAAAAAGAAAGTGAGAAAAGGAAACTTAAAAGTTTATATTTTTATAATCTACAACCACGACCAAACTTAAAAAAGAAAATTATAAATATACTCTAAACTTAAAAAGGAAAATTATTAATATACGACCAAACTTACAAGTTTATAATCTTTTCCATTATGACAAAAGTAAAGTTAAAAAAAGAAAATTATTAATATACAACAACGACCAAACTCTATATAATAATCTACACTTTTTTCTAATTTTTAAATGTGTAGTTCCATCTTTTAGTTCTCTTATTCAAAATCTAAACAAGCAAATCATGACTTCTAAAACTCAAGAATCGATCAAAACTATTTTATTGTGAATCAATTAGATCAAAATAAGGTCTATCGTCGTACTATAGTGCGCATTATTCGAAAGTGGGAAGCTAGAAATCTAAAAGCAAATAATGTGCTTATGGGAGTGGAACTTTTATTCCTTGATGAAAAGGTTTGTATCATTTAGATTAACTACATGCGTACTCTTTACAAATATTGATGTTAAAAATTTGTGTTGTTTTAAACAGGATAATACAATGAAGATCGCGATATGTGTCAAATTAATAATATAAACTTTCCTATTGTTAGTTATTTATTTTTTAAAAAGAAAAAATAACAAAAAATAAACATAATTGTGTTTTATATAATAAAACTAATAACATTGAAAAAGTAAAGTAAGACTTAGATACCTTATAAATAGAGAAGGTTTTCACCTGCATAATTAAGACTCATTTTACTCTTGATTATATTACACTAGATTATGTTTTTTTATATAATGATTTAGTGATTATTTTTAAAGTCAAATTATATGAGTATATTTAGCCGACTTAGGTACCTTATAAATTGAAGGTTTTCACCTCATTCAATATATTCACAATCATAAGCAAGACCGAAAGGATAAAGAGCTCCGACTTTATAGCTTTTATTCTCTCAAGTCCTTTGCTCTTTTCCGATTCAAAAAATCTTTTAACCTTCACCAAGTTCAATCAATAAAACGAGATTCCGATTAAAAAGTTTATTGTTTTACCCCTTGTGTGATTTCCGTAATCAACAATTAGCGCTGCCCTGTGGGGAGACTAAGTTAAAAACAAAACTTACAGATCTTGGTTGATAAGCTCGGTGATGGCGGACCTATCGAATAACTCGGATCTCATTGACGACGACATCACCAACCGAAACCAGACGAACGGGTCGATAATCCCGATCCAACTGCTGAAACCACCAGACACCCTCCACCACCAGCTCCGGTCGTGACCGCACCACCCCATATCGACCAACTCGCCCTCTTGCAAGCTATGGTTGTGCAACTCGCAAAACTCACCAAGAAACACGACGAAAGGTTCGACGCGCTAGTCGCGACCCAAACAAAATTCCGTGATCAGATCGGCGAGCTCCATCATGATCAGATATCCCACCAGCCTAAGGACGAGACGCCCAACCCACTTTGTCGGGCTCTGATAAACGAACTACCTTAGAACCAAAGTGCAAAGGTCCGACCTCCGCACCAAGGGTCCACCAGGAATAGGACGATACAATCGCTCACCGAGCAGGCTTCCCTAGATCAACAACTCGAAGGCGTCAAAACACAAATTCGAGATATGAACTCCAAGTTCCATCAAGTAACCAGTTCGGCACCCAAGATCGATCGTGTGATTCAAAAAACTCAGAAAACTCTGTTCACACAACGGATAATCAACATCCCAGTTCCGCGAATGGAAAAGATAAAAATCACACCTTACGAAGGACATACCGACCCTCATAACTCCATGACCTCATTCGACATCATGATGAACCGCTTTCGATTCAGCTCTGAGGAAGAAAAGGATGCTGCAAAGTGCCAACTATTCGTGGAGAACCTCGGCAGAACCGCACTCGATTGGTTCTCACAATCGGAGGCACACTGAATCGATAGCTACACCGAACTCTCGACCAAGTTCCTCAAGCGTTTCACGATGTTCATCAAGCAGAAAACCCGGAATGCCGACCTATAGGCCCTCGAGCAGAAAAATGACGAACCATTGCGGGATTTCATGAACTGATTCAAGTCAATAGTGTCTCACTGTACCATCGATGACGAAGCCGCAATTGAAGCTCTCTACAAAGCAACCTGGTATAAATCGGACTTTCACAAGGAGATTAAACGAATCCAACCTCTTACTCTGGAAGATGCTCTACATAAGTCGCACATATACATTCTCGAAGAAGAGGAAGAAACCGCAAAGGATAAGCAGTACACCCTTTTGAAACAGTTTGTTCCCAAAGACAAACCAAGGGCGGAACACCGCAAGCCCCGCAATCACTTCGAAAGACGACCTGCGGCACAACAAGTCAGCGCCATACAACCGCAGCAGTCTTGGAATACATGGGTCCGACATGAGGACACGAACGAACCGGCAAGTGACTCTGAACCATTCTACCAATTTCACAACAGAAAGGGCCATAGTACCGAGGAATGTTGACACCATGATAATTAAAATTGAAAAGTTAGAAGAAATATATGTTGTGGAATACGTTTAAGATCAAGAAGAAAAGAAGAAAGCACATTTTTCTATTTCTACATAAAAGAATACGAAAAGATGAAAATCTTTTATTTTAGAAAGAAGGAATAAAAAATAGAAATAGGTCAAATGCAAATTAATTACGGGTCAATTAATAAAATATGAGAATTTAATTATTTTAAGGGTCAGCATTCTTTCATAGACATAGAAACATCTTTTGGAACAAACAAACACATCCCGACCTAAATGATTAAGAATGAAAGGGGCTTTGCATCGGAGTCCACATCCATTACAGATTGGTCGAGAACTATGATTGTTTGGAATCACTACAAATCTTTCTTCTCGAAGTTCAACTACTCGTCCTGGTTTGAGACGAGAGAAGTCTCCAAGCACGCACTTAACATGAAGAGCAACCTCACAATCATTGCAAGTATATATATATATAACCATTTATTTGGATCGATCTCTTCTTCACATATATCACACCAATATTTCCCACTTGCATTTTCTTTGCAAGATAAGGAGAGTGGATGCTGATCCAATGTGTATTTTACTGTTTTCGGCAAACTTGCACAATGAAAATCCAAGTTATAGCCACATGACTCACAAGAAAACGCTCCTGAATTTACTGATCCGTGACACGCATCACACTTGCCAATATATGTTTTGTTATAATGCAAGGGGTGTTCATGGTTTTCATGGGAGAACAACTCAAAAATCAAAATGCATCTTACGTCTAGAACTACATGATCAGACTCGTACCTGAAACCATTGAAGAATTCTCCACAAGCACTACAAGGAAGAACCTTGGGGAAATCAATGTCTCCAACATGCAACGTAAAGGGCTTGTTGTGAAACATATACCCACCTACGGTGTTATATCTTTGGTTTCTTCAGGAATCCCTTCGAGTTCTATCCCATTCCATACATCGTCTCTTGTGGCGCATTGTGAATGAACAACATAGTTGATGCACACTGAACAAGAATAAGCCCCGTAGAACCGGTTAACGCTTTGTAGACAAACCCTGCATACCCAATCTCCAAAAGAGAGTTGTCGTGTATGCGAGATGCGATGATCATGGTGATTAATATCTATAACACGGGGTATGCCGATGCAACTTCGATGGACCATAAAATCGCATTGGAGACAAAAATATGGGCTACGGTCGCCTTGCATTCCACAAGCATTGCAAGTAAATGAGATTTGTCTTGCCATGAGTGTGAGTTTGTGCTCATGAGTTTTTAGATGTTCAACATCGACAGGTGGTGGAATGTTTACACAACCCAAGCACACACTGAAGTTACATATGGAACAATGATAAAGTTCGTCTTCCAGGTTTAAACCACACAGAAGACATGTATTATCAGTGTAATCAGGTGCTCCGGATGTGAGCAACTTAAGAGTGTTTGGGGTGACAAGGATGAAACACCTCTGGTGAATTTTCACATTCCACATGGATGACCACCTTGCACTTAAAACATCTATAAGCTAATTTGCCAACGACTTTTTCCTTACATGCTTCACAAAGGTGCTCCGAGTTTCTTGAAACTGGGAAGAACACAAGTGGATGCTCATGAGCTTGAGGATGTTCAATAGTAAGCGGCGGTGCTTCTCTCGCACAAGACACATGTATGCTATGGTCTACACATTTGGAACAATCATAAACATAATCACCATCGATGCGTCCTTCACACACTTCACACGTGAAATAAAGCAACTTAGGCCAGGGTCTTCGTTTGAGAGGATGTTCGGGATGAGACGTGTGATAGATACGAAATGAAAACACATCATCATCACAATCTTTGTGGAACCAAAGATCACACTCGGTGCAATGGTAGCCGTTACTGATGTATCCACCAGTTTTGAACAAATAACACCTGAAAGCAAACCCAGATGAAGGGGTCATAGGATGGTCGTGACGGAAAAGTTTAACTGTTGTTTCCATGGCAGATGTATGTGAAATCAAATCAGAGCTCTTTCTTTTGTTTTATCTTTTTGGAATCTTTGTTTATCAATAGTTATTATGAAGTGGTGTTAGATAGATCTAAAGACTATATATAAATTCATTTGTACTACATATAATATCAACAAGGTATACTTTGCGTGATTGAAGTTTGCGTGACACCATCACAAATGAATATGGTAGAGGACGATTACCTTATTAGATATTTTAGTTTATGACTTGATTTATTAATTTTGTTTATTATAGTTTATGATCCAATGTATTACTTTTTTTTGGTATAGTTTATGATCCAATGTATTACTTTTATTTTATTTTAGTTAAATAATTTAGTTTATTATTTTTGTTTTAATTTAGTTTACGATTTTATCACAAAATTATAATGTTCTAATTATATTTAATTAAAAAAATATTACTATGATTGTTAACTAGTAAATTTTTTATTATGGATGTATAATATATTTAAACTATATTTTTTATCAAAAATAAATGTAAAAAATTCATAAAAATTAAATTTGAATTAAGTGAAAAACTACCGCTAGCGTCAGGCAAACGAACAAATCTGCAAGGCTGCGACCAGTCGCACGGCTATCAAACGAACAAACCTGCGACCAATCGTAGAAATCAGACGCGCGGCTGCCAAACAAACAACAACCGCAGCATCTGGTCGCAACGTTTAGATGCAGGTCACAGCCGCAGTCGCTGGCGTCAGGCAAACGAACAGACCCACTATGTTCTAAAAACCGGTAGCTGGGCATCCCACTTTTATACTATGTGGTGATTTATGGTATGTTCGTTTGTCTGTTGCAGACGAGGCTGCGGCTGCGGCTGTGGCTGCGACCAAACGATGTTCGTTTACGTGTTGTAGGAGGCTGCGGCTGCGGCCAGACGCAGCGACATACGTCTAAGATTTTTAGACGCTGAGAAAAATCAGCGTTACGTTACGAATCGTTGTGATTGATCGCAGCGACCAAACGCGCGGCCGACAAACGAACAAAAACATTTGCGTCTGGCCGTAGGTCGCAGCCGCACCCGCTAGCGGCATACAAACGAACATGGCTTTAGACGGGTGATTTGGTTAGTGGGGTTTCGATTCATATAGTTTGTTAATTTTTAAAGTTGAGAGTTTTTTTTTATTTGTATAACCCATTAAGGAATTTTTTTTATATTTTATTTTTAAACCCATTAATAGATATCCCTGATATTTCTAAATTTGTATTTAATGAATAAAATTATATAAAATTTATATCTCAATAATACTATATTGTAGTAGAATTACATATTCAATGGAAATCTATTTATTTATAGTAAAAATGTTTTTTAATGAAATTTATAAATCATCAAATCACTAACAATGAACTTTATTAAAAATATCAAAAACTATAAACAAATAAACTCATAATCCAATTTTTTAAAAAAATCTGTAAAAATTGATCTACCAACAACCCACATCCTAAGAATATGTTCATCTATACTATTAAAAGAGAAACATTTTTTGTGTCTAAACAAGAAAAAATCCATATAAAAATATATTTTATCTGGATAACTATACATGTTGCCAAACATATTTTTTAAAAAATAATCTACATAGATATTTTTTTTTGTTAGATATGGACATTTTAATTAATTATAATATCTATTAATAACATTTAATCTCTATTTTAATTGATTAAATTATTTAAAATATAATAACATTAATCCAAGATTGTAGAGATTAAATGTAAATTTTATGTTTGTATGTGGTTGCCTTGGTACCTAAGAGAAGAGATTATAATCTGAATTTGAAAATTTAATTGACGTCCAAATTTTAAAAAATTATGTTTGGTTTAATCTGGTTATTTAATTGAACCATAATTGTGGAAGCCCCTTTAGTCCAGTGGTTGACAAAAGGGTTTATTAATGGTTCTACACCAGGATGTCCGGGTTTCGATTCCCAGATGACGCAATTTCTGCAGATTAATGGAGGCAAACTTATAAGGAAATCTTCAGCGTGGTGCGGGCGGAGCCGTTCATCATGATCGTGGATCCCTGTGGAGCGGATAACGTTATCCGTTGTAGAATTGTATTTGTAGTAGTTCTCATAATTTGTTCAGTGTTAAAAAAAAAAATTGAACCATAAAATATAAATCTTATTATTAAAAACATTTTAACTTGATAAAAATTCAAATATCCCAAATTAGTAAATATTTATATTATACGGTAATATGGTGGGCCGGGTTAGTGTTATGTTTTTATAATTGCGATCCTTTGTAGGTTGGTTTGTCAAAAAATGCAAGATATCAAGCTGATTCGAGGCAAATTAAAAGGACGTAGTCCATTTTAACACTCATAAATATATAATTTGTGAAATTTGTTTTTAATAAAATAATAAAACAATTAGATGTGTGGTAATCTAAATTCACATAATAACAAAGTATACAATTAAGATTACATCGATATATACTTAACTAACTCATACTCTTATATTACTAATATCAACCGTATGATAACATCATATAACTTTTATAACAATTTTTGTTGTTGTGAGATAGCAAACTTTGCTTTCATTTAAGGTTACAAAAATCACATAATCATGAAATTTTTCATTAAAATTAAAGTCAGACCATTTCGTTAGTGTTTGTTCAATATAAATTTCACAAAAAATAATGTATAAAAATTATTGCCCCACACACACCGCGGATTAGAATCTAGATTTCGCATAGCACGAGTTAGAAATATGGCATAAACATCAAAAACACATTGCACAACAAATGAACAAAATATTATCCTCTCACTAAAAACTTAACAATTAGAAATTTAACATATTTGAATCAATAACACTTAAATTAGATTTTATTTTTCATTTTATATTTTATATATTTTAAAATTTAGTTTATAAAAAAACTTTATCCCACGCGGGTGAACGAATTAATATATAGTGATTTTATTAAGTGGTATTCCAACTATCGGTCAAAGTAACGTCTGATATTTATAATGATTCTTTTATTGGTTTAATGGGGTTTGTTGTTGGTATTTTTATTTTATTCTGACTTGTTTTGATGGTTTAAGTGGTTTACTGATGCTCATAAAATTTGATTCTTGCGTGTTTTGTTGGATTTAATTTATTTGGTGTTGCTACTTTTATTTGATTCTTGCTTGTTTTATAATAATAGGTTTACTTTGCTTGTTTTGTTGTTTTTATTAGATTCTTGCTTGTTTTTATTGTTTTAACTTGCTTGTTCTTAATGTTCTTATTTGCTTCTTGCTTGTTTTAATGGTTTTAACGTGCTTGTTTTTATTTGACTCTTACATGTTTTAATGGTTTTAATGTTAAGACTCTTACACGTTTTAATGGATTTAACTTGCTTTTTGAAAGCAAAACACTTAAAAAAAACTTGTTGACAATTATGTAATTCGAGGGAAGCTAAATATTACATCTATTTATGCATAGGATGACTGTGAGTGGATGATATATGCATCTATGAATATCGGTTCTAAAAAGAAGTTTGTGGTGGACATACATACTTTTTTTTTTGAATTACCAGGAGGTTCTGGACCAAGATCCGTACATCCTTCCAGGTCCAAGACCAAAGCATTTTAAATGGTTCCGTCCCATACATAATTAGTCATGGAACCGGAAAGAAAATAAATGGTGCTTCTTCAATGACTTTAGGGTAGAATCATTGAAAGATCATGTACTCATGGCTATGTTGAAAACATAATTAACGAATTAAAATTTGAATGATAACTGTCAAAGAGCTCGTGAACACTGCCGCTAATTAGATTAAGATGAGCATGTAGAGCAATTTTTGGAATGTTTGAATATGTGCTTAATTAAGCTCCAACAGTCTAATCATGGATCGACCATCATACTTTTAAAAAAGCACAAGTTTTAAAGAAATTCTACGTGTGTTTCTATGCTAAAAATGCGATGGGAGAAGTGAGTAAGCGCATAATACATCTTGATGGAACACATCTCAAAGACGCATGATAAGTTAAGTATTGAGTGTTGTTATTGGAGTGGTACATATCGGTTTAGACTGGTTTAGTTCACTGGTTATGTTGTATAACTGTATACGAGTAAAATTGTTGTATATAATACATTGTACAGCTTTACATTTCAAATTAATGAGAAATAATATTTCCCACCAAACTTTCTCTCATGTTCTTCTACGTTTCTCATTCATAATATGGTATCACAGCTGATATTTTCATATTTTACTTTTTTTAACATGTATTTATCTAGGTATTTTGAGTCTCATGCATGTGTTTTCTTAGCATTTTTTTGATGTTTTGTTCTCATTTAGAGTTTAGAGAGTTCTCACTAGGTCCTAGAGAGTCTTGCATGTTTTGGAGTGTGTTTAGGTGCCTTGGAGACATTTTGGGATGATTGGAGTTATGGAGCAAAGGCAAATGCAGAGCCAACCCGAGGTGTCTGAAAGATCTGGTCAGACGAAGTGTTTCCAATCAGAATTAGCTTCAAAGGTCTTCATGACAATGATGGAAAAATGAGTTATCTGTCGTCTGGAAGTGGTTTCAAGGCAATCGAATAGATAGTTCAGGAGATATGGCGATTTTACCAAAGGTATGTCCGTCTGGCTGCAAGATCATCAACCAACACAGACCAACATTGGGTCGGTGTCCTTGCCCGGTATTGTAGCCACGCTTGGACAGGAGAAACACCGGCCCACAACACCCCTCGAAAACCGTCCGGTGTTGTGATGAAGGATAATTGTGTGTATTCAAATCAATTACCCAAACACTCTATCATTGTAGCATTTGGGGATCAATCCAAGGGAGGCACAAAGAACAACACACTAGGAATGCAAGAAATGACTTAAGCTAAGCAAACAAGAGATGGTTTTGATTATCTAGCAACCTAATGATTCAAATTAAAGAAAACAAACAAGAACAAGACACTAAACGAGGTTAACAATGATTAAAATAGGATCTTTGGGCAAGGCAATTGATTGGGGGGGATCTTAAGTTAATCAATGATGTCCACATAATCACAAGAGAGCATTTCCTAAAGCCTATAACACTAATCAAGATTAATCTAATCTCTTAGCACTAATCACTTCGCTAATTACCAAATCAAGATCAAATTCTCATTTGTGAAATAAGTAATTAGCAAGCATTAACCTCAAGTTCTATTAGCTAATAATCACCTTAGACAATCACTCTCATGAGCTAAGTATGAAAATCCTCTTATTTAACTCTTTGGGGCATTTCATCAAACACCTTGTGTGCATGAAATGCCCTTAGTTCTAGATCAACTTTCTCAAGCCTAATCTAGCATTAAAACCATCAAATAAGAGAGGAAACAATATAATTAAGCCCTAGACATCAATAATTAACCAAGAAACCCCCTAATCTACCAAGCCCAATGATCCAAGAAGGTTCTACTCACTAATCTTCATGAACCCAACAAATCTCATGAGAAAGATGATGGATTCCATGATTAATGAATAGAAAGATGAAAGATTAAGAAGATTAAACTTAAACTTTCAATTAAATTCAAGATCAATCATACAAAATCATCCAAAATCCTCTAAGAAACCAAAGACCACGTTTTTGTGCCAAGAGAAGGAGAGAAAAATAAAATGTTCGCCCATGAAAATTAGGTTTTTGGACTATTTAAAGGAAGGTGGGCGAACCGGATCGACCCGGTTGAAGTGGGTCGTAGGAGGCGGAGGTCACACCGCTCGGCCACCGGGCGGTGCAACAAACCGGTGTAAGTGCTGGGTTTGTGCACCGCTTTGTTGCATGGCTTCGTGGTCGGTCGGTGCTTAGCTTCTGGCCGGACATTGATTCGTTGCATGGACCTGTGGTCGGTCGGTGTAGACTTCTTCTTCGGCCAAGCAGCAAACACATGGGATGCACGGGTCGGTGTAAAACATGCCACAGGTCGGTGCTTAGCTTATGGCCGGACATTGATTCGTTGCATGGACCTGTGGTCGGTTGGTGTAGATCTAGCGCCCAGACGGATATACCTTCGGTAAACCCACGATATCTCCTGAAATACATATCCGAATGGCCTCAAACCACTTCCAGTCGAGAGCTAACTCAGTTGGCTACAACTCTCATGAAGATCATGGAGGCTGAATCTGATCGGAGCCCCTTCGTTCGGCCAGGTTTTTCTGACACCTCGGACGAGCTTTGCCCTCTCTTTTGGTCCATTACTCCAATTATCTCCAAAACGTCTCCAAACACCTAGAAACACTCCAAAACATGCAAGAACTCACTAGGACCTAATGCAAACTTCCTAAACTCTAAATGAGACCTAAATGCAAGACAAAACCATGATTATGCATGCAAATGACACAAAGTTCTAAGTAAAATGTATGCTAGAACATGTAAAATATGAAGATATCATGTTGCAACTTCAGGCAACCATACTGACCTAATCTCACTCGGCATGCTTCTTCATCACGTCCGAATACCGGCCAGCTTCCATGCGGTACCATCCATCCGGTATTGGGACAGGGGTCTATGCCGACCCAGCTCTCCTTCTTGTACCGGTCCAAGCTCATCCAAAATGAAGACCAATGCCGGCCAGCTCCCATGCGGTATCACCCAGCCGGTATGGAGGCAGTGACGAGTACCGACCGAAGACGACCATCCATACTGACTCGATCCCATCCGGCATGCAACACCAAGAGGAACTGTACTGACCCGCTGCCGTCCGGTGTGCCCGTCCGGTCCTTAGCCAAGCTCGACCAGGAAGAATGCCGACCACCCGTACAGGCCCGTCTCGACCCAGCGTGAAGACTCTCGACCAAGGCTCCTCTATACCGGCCGGCTACACCGGTCCACCACCGTTCGGTGTGAGGCATCACAACCCAGACCCAGTTTGTTCCGGGTTGACCCGGTCCGCCCAAGATACTTTAAGTTTGCAAAACCTAATTTTTGGATCTAAGCTTTATTTTCTATCTCTTTTCTCTAGACCTCTCCTTTTTAGGGTTCTTGGATTTTGCAAGAGACCTCTTTACTTTTATGCAATCTAAAGTTTGAATCTTTTTAACCTCTCTTTTTTTAATCTTTCTAATTTTCTAATCATGGATTCAATCATCTTCCTTATGGGATTTGAGGGTTTCACCATGATTAGTGAGTATGTCTTTTTAGAGCTCATGGATGAGGTAGATTAGGGGATTTCGTGGTTGATCTTTGATGTCTAGGGCTTAGATTACATATTTCCTCTCTTATTTAGTGTCCATAATGCTAGATTAGGCTTGAGAAAGTTAATATAGATCATAGGGAATTTCATGCACACAAGGTGTTCGATGAAATTCCCCTAAGAACTAAATAAGAAATTTTGTTTGCTTAACCTATGAGAGTAGTTGTTTAAGGAGTATTATGGCTATTAGAACTTGTGATTAATGCTTGATAATTAACTTTCACAAATGAGAGTTTGTTCTTGATTAGTTGATTAACAAAGTGATTAAGGCCATGAAAGTAGATTAGTCTTGTTTAAGAGTTCTAGACTAAGGAAAATGGTTTAATTGTATTAGTTGACATCATAGATTGATCATAGAAGTCTCCAAAGTCCATAACCTCATCCAAGGGCTTGCCTTTATCAATTCATCAATCTCGTTTAGTGCTTGTTTAGTCTTGTTACTTGTTTGCTTTTGAATTGAATTAGGTTGCTAGAATTGAAACCAAAACAACTTTGATTTGCCTAACTTAAGAAGCTTTATGCATTCTTGGTGCCTGAAACTTAACCCTTTTGGATTGATCCTCAAATATGCAATGACATGAGTATGTTTGAGTAATTGATACAAAAATATCCTTTATCAAAAGTGATGAGGACATTCAGCAAGGACCAGTTCAAGACATCCCATTCGTACCTAACAAGCCTATGACACGATCAAGATCCATATCTACGTCCAAGAAGTTAAATGCTTATGTTCTGAGGCTGCTGGAGGAGATCTATGAAGAACCACCATTAGAAGATCAAGCCAGGACCTTATCCATCATTTCAGAGCAAGAAGAAGTCGAGTGAGATGGAAGGAATATCGATTTTTATTATTTGTTAGTTTTTCTTTTTTTCTGGTTTTATTGGTTTTCCTTTTATCATTAGGATTTAGTTAATTTCCTTTTTTTAAGAAGAAATAAAACTCTTCCTTTTTTTAATTTCCTTTTTAATTCTTTTTACTAGTTAGGATTGGTTTTACTTTTAGGCTACAAATAGCCCTTTTTGTAACTAGAAATCGACACCCTTTGCTTTTAATAAACCCTAGAAATTTCCAGACTTGTTCTGAATCGTTTTTCTTGTCGACTTTGCCCACAAGCTCAAAACCCTTCTGTTGTTGTCGAGTTTGTCTCCAAAACAGAAGTCTTGCAGTATCACAAGCCCCCTCACAGCTTGTGTGGTGCCATCGATTCCCCTTTCACTCCACGTTATCCCTAGGTCCAATGAGAGTGCTCTCAGCCAGCTTTGTTCCTTACTGTTACTTGGTCGAGTTTTAAGCCTTCTCCATTCAAGGCTTATATCAAGTGGTATCAGAGCTTAGGTTTGAGAGACCAAGTAAGAAGAATCCGACATACCTGAAGCTACTAATGAACGAACAACACGAGGCACCAGCAGATCCTACATCTGCGATCCTAGAGGCAATAGCAGCTATGCGTACAGAACTTGAAGCCCTTGGAAACAGGATGGATCGTGTTGAACAACCACCGCCAAGGCGGCTTCCTATACGAAACGTTGCGCTCGGAGCTGCACCAGCAATTATAGCTCGAGAACAGCATGATCAAGACGATTCAGATCTTGAAGAAGATCAACATGACCCACCACCCCCACGCCAACCTAACCATACCTTTGCAGGAAAAGTTGATCCATAAGCTTATCTTGATTGGGAGCGAAGGATGGATCATCTGTTTGAATACTACAATCACACGGGTCCAAGGAAGGTGTCATTGGCAGTAGCTCAACTCACTGATCATGCCTTGACTTGGTGGGACAGAGTAGTATCTGATAGGAGAAGGAACATGCAAAGACCTCTCGACTCTTGGACTGAGATGAAGGATCTGATGAGGAGCATGTATGTTCCTCCACACTTCCACAGGGATATGCAGAGACGTTTTTGCCGTTTGTCCCAAGGAAACAGATGTGTTGAGGAATTTGAGCATGTAAGGAATCGTTTGGAGCTGGATGAAACAGAGGAGACACTCATGGCTCAATTCATGGATGGTTTGCAAGAGAGGATCAGCCGGAAGGTGGAACGGCAAGTGTATCACGATCTGCAAGATCTAGTTCACCTGGCTGTGCAAGTTGAACAACATATCAAACACAAGACCACCCTCGACAGGTCCCGAGCACAACCTAACTGGACACAAGGTTCAACTAAACCCGTGGACAGAAAATCTACACCAAATGTGGAAGCTCGGTTCAGGGGAAAGGCTACTGAACCAAACAGAGACCCACGACCTGAGGCAAGTAAAAATGTCATTCCTCAACGATCCAGAGACATTGCTTGTTTCAAGTGCAAGGG
Source organism: Eutrema heterophyllum (assembly GCA_002933915.1). NCBI lineage: Eukaryota > Viridiplantae > Streptophyta > Magnoliopsida > Brassicales > Brassicaceae > Eutrema > Eutrema heterophyllum. The sequence continues at coordinate 368,081 of PKMM01047127.1, read as the reverse complement.
AAGAGGTCATATGGCTCGTGAATGCCCTAATTAGAGAGCTATGATCGTCACAACAGTAGGTGATTATGAATCTCAAGATGAGACAGAGACTGAGCAGCAAGGAGAACAAGAAGAAGAAGTGGAATATCATGACACTGGAGAACTTCTTGTTATTAGGCGAATGTTGAGTACCATCACTGAACTAGAAGAGATGGCTCAAAAGGAGAACATATTCCACACGCGGTGCACTGTCAAGGGAAAGATTTGCAATATGATCATTGATGGAGGGTCGTGCACTAATGTTGCAAGTGATTACATGGTGGATAAGCTCGGTATGGAGAGAATCAAGAATCCAAAGCCCTACAAGCTTAGATGGCTTAACGACAAGATTGAGCTCAAGATCACGGACCAGGTGCTTGTTCCCTTTAGCGTGGGACGATATCACGACGAGGTGAAGTGTGATGTGGTTCCAATGCAGGCTGGACATCTACTATTGGGTTAACCATGGCAATTTGACAGAGAGACTACACACCATGGCAGAACCAATTTGTATTATGTGGTGCATAACAAACGCAAGTATCAGCTTTCCCCACTCATACCAACAGAAGTACATGAGATGTATGCCAAGATGTCCATAGAAGAAAAGAAGCGCAAATCCAACTTTCTGGTTAGTCTTGGTACTGTTCGCAGAACCTTGGCATCCAAAGAACCAGTGCTGCTCGTGATCTTCAAGGAGGCCCTGAGTACAGACTTTGCAACTCTAGACTTACCACCAGAAATTACTAACCTCTTGGAACGGTTCAAAGATGTTTTCCCTGATGAGTTACCAGAAGGTTTGCCTCCCATTCGAGGTATTGAGCATCAGATCGATTTCATTCCTGGAGCTACTTTACCAAATAGGCCAGCTTACCGAGTGAATCCTACTGAAGCTAAGGAATTGGAGAGACAGGTACAAGAGCTTATGGCGAGGGGCTATGTTCGAGAAAGCCTCAACCCTTGTGTTGTTCATGTTTTGCTGGTACCAAAGAAAGATGGTACTTGGAGGATGTGTGTCGATTGTAGAGCCATCAATAACATCACTGTGAAGTATAGACACCCAATTCCTCGACTTGATGATATGTTGGATGAGCTAAGTGGAGCTACTGTCTTCTCCAAGATCGACCTAAAGAGTGGATATCATCAGGTCCGAATGAGAGAAGGTGGTGAGTGGAAGACTGCTTTCAAGACCAAGCAAGGTCTCTATGAGTGGCTTGTGATGCCTTTCGGCCTCACTAATGCACCCAGCACCTTCATGCGTCTAATGAACCACGTTCTTAGAGCATACATCTGTAAGTTTTTTGTTGTGTACTTTGATGACATACTCATCTACAGCAACTGCTTAACAGATCATGTAGTACATGATATATCATGGTTTTTATCCGTTTGTAACCATGATATATGTCTTATTTGTATAGTCATTTTAATAATTACAAGAAGCCCAAAACGTGATTTAGCATTATAATTAGGTTTTTCAGCCACTTTTAGGAGAGAGGAGCTTTATTGGATTCTTCATACTTTGAGAGAGATTTATTACAGGGTTTTTGGGAGACGATTCTGAACCCCTTTGTTTCTTATTGATTTCTTCTATGTAATTCTATTCATCTATGATTTCTGTTCCATTAATCATGTCTGAGTAGATCCACTTTAGGTTTAGGGTTTTCTCATAAAGGATTTAATTGAGTGCTGGTAATTGATTGGTTAGGATTCATAATTTGAATTAGTTCTTCACCTTATGTTGTTCTCAAAGCTAATTCTAGGTTGACCAATCTGGAACTTAGATCTTAGGTTAATCGATTAGGCACGACAGTGCAATTGATAATCTGACAGAACTTAGGGTGAGCAAAATAGCTATCCGCAAAGAGATTTGGTTTAGTTGTTTTGTGAACATATCAAACCTGAACTTTAAAGCTGGTTTAGATCTTTAGGATTTGCAAAAAGATTTGGGATTCTAGGATTTAGACTTAGATAATTCTCGCAACGACAATTGGTTAATTATAGCTTAGTGATTTGAGTTCAAGAACCGTGCATAACCTTAATCTTGACTGATTGGTTATCTGCATTCTCTGATTTCATGAGAAACACCCTGGGCCTATATTCTCTTCATCGAATTTAATCAACTCTTTTATTGTTTATTGCTTTTTGTTTCAACTGAATTGCTTAGCTTAACTCGAAACTAATTGATCTATTGTGTGATTTTCTTGAGTTTTTGTGGTTCGGCCTCTACTATACTGCAGCTACAGCTTTAGTACTTTTAGGGTATTACTTTTGAGCTTATCAGTACACCTTGAGCTAGTTTTAAAGACACTGCAGCATGAAGGTTTTTATGCAAACCTCAAGAAGTATATCTTATGTACTGATCATCTGGTGTTCCTAGGCTTTGTTGTTAGCTCCCAGGGACTGCAAGTTGATGAAGAAAAGATAAAACCATCCAAGACTGGCCAACACCCACAAACGTTAGCCAAGTCAGAAGTTTTCATGGATTGGCAAGTTTTTATCGACGTTTTGTGAAGGACTTCAGTACATTAGCAGCACCGCTAACTGCAGTCATCAAGAAGAACGTGCCTTTTACATGGGAAGATGAGAAGGAGCACGCCTTCAACAGCTTGAAATCGAGTCTAACTAAAGCCCATGTTTTGGTTTTACCTGATTTGAACAAAACATTTGAGCTTGAGTGTGATGCATCAAGACTTGGAATTGGAGCTGTTCTGACTCAAGGAGGAAGACCAGTGGCGTACTTTAGTGAGAAACTTAATGGGGCTGCACTGAACTATCCCACTTATGACAAAGAACTATACGCTCTGGTTCGGGCAATAGAGACTTGGCAACACTATTTGTTGGCCAGGGAGTGCGTCATACACACTGATCATGAGACGCTCAAGCATCTGAGAGGACAGACCACTCTCAAAAGAAGACACGCCAGATGGTTGGAATTCATTGAAACTTTTCCTTATATTATCAAGTATAAGAAGGGAAAGGAGAATGTGGTAGCTGATGCCTTGTCAAGGAGGCATACGCTGATCTCAACAATGGAGTCAAAGATCCTTGATTTTGAGTTTATCAAGAACCTATATGCTGAAGATCCAGAGCTGGGAGAATTTTTCAACAAGTGTGATAAAGGAGCTTCTGATATGTTCTATAAGCATGATGGGTTCTTGTTCAGGGAGAATAGGCTATGTATTCCCCAATGCTCATTAAGAGAGATGCTGATCCGAGAAGCTCATGGGGGAGGATTGATGGGTCACTTTGGGGTAGACAAGACACTGGTTATCCTCAAGGAACATTTCTTCTGGCCTCATCTCAAGAAAAGCGTTGAGCAGTTTTGTTCAAGGTGCATCACTTGCAAACAAGCGAAGTCCAGAACTCATCCTTATGGGTTGTATATGCCACTGCCCATACTGATATATCATGGTTTTTACCCCTTTTAAGCCATGATATAAGTCCGTTTTATAGAGTCTTTCTACTATTTTGTAGTTTTTTAGAGTCTTTTACAGGTTTTAGCACGTTTGGAGCATAATTGGAGATATTGGAGCTTTTTGGAGCATTTTGGAGCAAAACAGAAGTTCGTGTCGCTGAGTACCCGATTTGAAGCCCTTGTATCGACCGACACCACCTGGTGTCGATCGATACTGATATCATGAAGGAAAGAAGCGCCTCACTGCCCGAGTATTGATCGATACTACTTAGGTATCGGTCGATACCGGCATCCATGGGGAAGGAAACGCGACTTTTATGAAGATTTGAAGAATTGCAAAATTGCCCAGAAGACTTTATTATTTACAATTTAGCCCAAAACGTGTTTTAGGAGTTTAAATTAGGTTTTTCAGCCACTTTGGCTATGACGTTTTTGATTAAGCTTTATTTTACTTTTGTTCTGATTGAGAGAGATTTGTTACAGGGTTTTAGAGAGAGACAACTCTGAACTCTTGTATCTTATTGATTTCTTTTATGCAATTCTATTCATCTATGATTTCTGTTCCATTAATCATGTCTGAGTAGATCCCTTGTTAGGTTCAGGGTTCTCATAAGGGTTTTCTTTGAATGTTAGGTTAATTGAATAATTAGGATTCACCATCTGAATTAGTTCTTCACCATAGGTTGTTCCCATAGCTAATTCTAGGTTGACGAATCTAGAACTTAGATCTTAGGATAATTGATTAGGCACGAGAGTGCGATTAATTACCTGACAGAACCTAGGGTGAGCAAAATAACTATTCGCAAAGAGATTTGGTTTAGTTGTTTTGTGAACAAATCAAAATTGAAATAAAAGTTGGTTTAGACTTTAGGATTCGCAAAGAGATTTGGAATTCTAGGATTTAGACTTAGATAGTTTTCGCAACGAAAGTTGGTTAGCTATACCTTAGTGATTTGAGTTCAAGAACTGCGCTAAATCTGAATCTTGTTAGTTAGTTTATCTACATTCATTGAATTCCTGAGAAATACCATGAGCCTATCTTCTTTCCCATTGATTCACAACTTGTTTAATTTACATATTGCTTTTAATTACATCTTTTTGGTTTAGCTTAATTCTAATCTACATAATCTATTGAGTGATATCTGGAGTTCTTGTGTTCGACCCCTACTTATACTACAACAACTGCTTTAGTACTTTTAGGGTATTAATTTGAGCATATCACATACCAACCACACCTTGGGTAGATCTTTCCATGGATTTTGTGTTGGGGCTGCCCAAGATTCAACACAAGGACTCTATCTTTGTGGTGGTAGATCGATTTTCAAAGATGGCACATTTCATTCCATGTGCTAAGGTGAACGATGCTACTCAAATAGCAAATCTGTTTTTCAGGGAAGTGGTTCGACTACATGACATACCAAGGACTATTGTATCAGACAGAGATACAAAATTTCTAAGTCACTTCTGAAAGACGCTTTGGAAGAAGTTGGGCACTAAGCTACTATTCTCCACAACGTGCCATCCTCAAACTGATGGGCAAACTGAGGTTGTGAATCGCACACTATCTACACTGCTTCGAGCTTCAATTGGGAAAAACTTGAAGAATTGGTTGGAGTGCATACCTTTTGTCGAGTTTGCATACAACAGGGCAATACACTCAGCAACCAAGTTCTCACCATTCGAGATCGTCTATGGGTTCAATCCGAATACACCTTTGGATTTGTCGCCCCTGCCCCAAACTGATGTTGTAAGTCTAGATATTGAACGAAAGGCAGAGGCTATGAAGAAATTGCATCAGAAAGTCAAGGAGAATATAGAGAAGAAAACCAAGCTGTACGAAGCATATGGCAACAAAGAAAGGAATAAGAAGGTATTTGAACCTGGAGATTGGGTCTGGTTGCACATGAGACCAGAACGGTTTCCTAACAAGAGGCGATCCAAACTTGCACGGAGAGGAGATGGGCCTTTCAAAGTACTGGAACGAATCAATGAGAACGCCTATCGGTTGGAGCTGCCTGGTGAGTTTAACATATCTTCAACTTTCAATGTTGCTGACTTGGATCACTTTGACACACACGAAGGAGATGTTTTGGGGTCAAAACCTTTTCAAGATGGAGGGAATGATGAGGACATCTAGCAAGGACCAGTTCAAGACATCCCATTCGTACCTAACAAGCCTATGACACGATCAAGATCCATATCTACGTACAAGAAGTTCAATGCTTATGTTCTGAGGCTGATGGAGGAGATCTATGAAAAACCACCATTAGAAGATCAAGCCATGACCTTATCCGTCATTTCAGAGCAAGAAGAAGTCGAGTGAGATGGAGGAAATATCGATTTTTATTATTTGTTAGTTTTTTCCTTTTTTCTGGTTTTATTGGTTTTCCTTTTATCATTAGGATTTAGTTAATTTCCTTTTTTTTTAAGAAGAGATAAAACTCTTCATTTTTTTAATTTCCTTTTTAATTCTTTTTACTAGTTAGGATTGGTTTTACTTTTAGGCTATAAATATCCCTTTTCTGTAACTGGAAATCGACACCCTTTGCTTTTAATAAACCCTAGAAATTTCCAGACTTGTTCTGAATCCTTGTTCTTATCGATTTTGCTCACAAGCTCAAAACCCTTCTGTTGTTGTCGAGTTTGTCTCCAAAACAGAAGTCTTGCAGTATCACAAGCCCCCTCACAGCTTGTGTGGTGCCATATCGATTCCCCTTTCACTCCACGCTATCCCTAGGTCCAAGGAGAGTGCTCTCAGCCAGCCTTGTTCCTTACTGTTACTTGGTCGAGTTTTAAGCCTTCTCCATTCAAGGCATATATCAAGTGGTATCAGAGCTTAGGTTTGAGAGACCAAGTAAGAAGAATCCGACATACTTGAAGCTACTGATGAACGAACAACACGAGGCACCAGCAGATCCTACATCTGCGATCCTAGAGGCAATAACAGCTATGCGTACAGAACTTGAAGCCCTTGGAAACATGATGGATCGTGTTGAACAACCACCGCCAAAGCAGCTTCCTATACGCGTGTTGAACAACCACCGCCAAAGCAGCTTCCTATACGAAACGTTGCGCTCGGAGCTGCACCAGCAGTTATAGCTCGAGAACAGCATGATCAAGACGATTCAGATCTTGAAGAAGATCAACGTGTGGTGCCATCGATTCCCCTTTCACTCCACGCTATCCCTAGGTCCAAGGAGAGTGCTCTCAGCCTTACTGTTAGTTACCGTTACTTGGTCGAGTTTTAAGCCTTCTCCATTCAAGGCTTATATCAAAAAGCCATAAAGCTCAATTTCTCTTTGATAGCGCTCATTTTCACTTCGATTCTTCCATTTCGAACTTAAAATATATCGTTTAAACTGTTGGACCGGAGCCATTTGTTTGGTCATTTAACTGTTGTATATCGTTTAAAAAATATGCATAGCATAAATATGGTACAGTAAGTCACCGTAGCGCTTGGACGCCGTATACGCGAACGCATGAACCGAATGTATATTTGAGATTATCTAAAACCGGTCCAAACAAAAAAATTCGGTATAGAGCTCTGCAGACCGATTAAACGAGAAAAAACAATTGGAAAAAGCAAACCGAACCACACCAAACCAACCCGGAAATGTATCCACCCCTAGATTATGTATATGCAGGGCCGGCTCTAGGGGTAGGCAACCTAGGCATTTTACTAGGGTCCAAATTTTTTTTTTGTGTTTTTAGTATTAAAAAAAAAAAAAATGGGGCCCTAATTTTTTTTTTTTTTGAAAATAAGGGCCCAAAAAAAAAAAATTTCCCCCAAATTTTATTTTTTGCCATGGGTCCCCAATTTTTTTGAGACAGGCCCTGTGTATATGCAAATGTTAGTTAGAAGAGACCTCAACAATAATGTTTTCTTTTCGAATTGTGTTTATCCGCCTTATTAGCTAACTCAAACTTAAGATCTATTCTAACTATGTCATTTCAAATTAATAAAATCCATATTTCGTCAAAAACAAACTTTGAAGTCATGTTTTTTTTTCATATGTTGCGAGGATAAGTGGGTTAAGTTGAAACACAAAGATATGATTCCTCAACCTGCTTCTTCCGAGTGAAATAATATGTAAACATATGTATGTATGTACATAGACTTCATTACAGAAACTGTTATTATTATTTGTCACTTAAGTCTACAAATATCAATGGACCATGATCCATATTGTGTATCTCCAAGGACTTAAGATGACAGAAGGATTCTTGTCTGTCTCACCTGAGTTTCCGGCTTCAGTTCCCTCACTGGAGTATTGACTATTCAGAGAAGCTTTTGACTGAATCTGGTATTGTTTCAGAGCTAATGTAAAACTTGGACTCCAGAAAGTAAGAATCTTTGGTGGGAATTGCAAATGTGGATGGCTCCATCACAGTCATTACACAGCAACGCTCTGTCTTCTAAGCAGAAGAAGTACCCTTTTCTCTCCTACATGTAATATTATATATTTTTGAGCCATCGGTTAAAGAACTCTGCGAGTGTTAAAAAGAGAGAACAGAATTCGAACCTGGCAGATATCACAAAGAGGAGTTCCAGAAGCTGTGGTGGGTGTATTCTTTTGCAGGTCGACTCGGTGATGCCTCTGGAAAAGTTTATTAGCTTCATGTACCTTAATGTCACATGGCTTGCAAAGAACAGCTTCATCTGAGCAGCAAAGTACTTCTGCTTCAGCCTTCTCGCACACTTCGCATTGTATCTTCATCAATCCTTCAAATTGCAAATACAAAGACACAGCAAATGTTTCGTAATATTAATAAGATGTAGGACAATGAGTGAATCTAAGACAGAGGAATAAGAAAGAACAAACTTGAATAGGTTCACATGCTGAGGTTAGACCAACTTTGTGGGCGGCATTTAAATCAATAAATGTTCTGCTACCAAGATCTCCATGACAAGATTCTTCAGAAACTAGTGTACTTACTTCCTTTTTTGACACATATATTGACAGACAAAACAACAAGCTTCTCTTAACACACAAGCATGGCAAGCCAAAAGTAATGAGAGGACCACAATATGCAAAAGTAAGATTTGTGGATAAAATAAATAGCCATAGGCAATGGAGATCAAAAACTAGAATGTCAGTAATGAGAGCCATGGCACATCCACACTCTCCCCCATCCCTTTCCCATGCAGCAGCCAAAGCTCTAAAGACTCATCTACATTCTCATCTCTTAGTTCAACAAAAAAACAGATTTGGTCTCAATTATAATAATGGGCCAGTGAAAAATAGGCCTGCATAGAAACTAAAATCATGGGCCAGTCCAGTCCAATTTTGTTTTGGATCACTTAGTTACATGAAGTCTCTGGAACATGAGAGAAGACTCTCAAAGACACAACAACCAATCCAACGTGTAATAACATAATTAGTGACAATGTCCACAGCCGAAGAGCTAGAACAATCTCAATTCCACTACAAAACTCTACCAAAAGATCTTTCAAGAACATGCTGCATTCTTCATAAAATGTATATATATACACCAGAGAACTGCAGCTTACCTTCATAGAGAACAACACGAAAGCAACAAAAAGTGACGTTTAAAAAAACCTAGACTACTTTCCACTTTCTACAAGAAAACCATAGTACTAATCAAGATGAAGCACTTGCCTTACTTTACTCTGTTAAGCCTCTTCCTAGGAGCTCTGTTTCTTGGAAACATCAATCCGAATGAAGGGTCTTTGTCTTCTTCAATCGACACTCCGGGAAGCTTGCTATCCGATCTCTGGCTAGACCGGTTTCCCGATCCGTTCAAAATCTTGGAGAGAATCCCATTAGAACTCGAGAGGGACCAGAGCGTGGCTCTATCCCCAGCGAGAGTAGACTGGAAAGAAACAGCAGAAGGGCATGAGATAATGCTCGATGTGCCCGGCTTGAAGAAAGATGAGGTAAAGATAGAAGTGGAGGAGAATCGAGTCCTGCGAGTCAGTGGAGAGAGGAAAAGAGAAGAAGAGAAGAAAGGAGATCAGTGGCATAGAGTGGAGAGATCACATGGAAAGTTCTGGAGACAGTTCAAGCTACCTGATAATGTGGATATGGAATCTGTCAAGGCCAAGCTCGAGAACGGTGTGCTCACTATTAACCTCAACAAGCTGTCTCCTGAAAAGGTCAAGGGTCCAAGAGTTGTCAACATTGCGGCTGAAGAAGACCAAACTGCAAAAATCAGCTCTTCTGAATCTAAAGAGCTCTGATTGAATAATCTATTCATCTCTACCTTTGAGAGTTATATAAATCTCTACATTTGATGTTGTAACCTATCTACCAAAAAACTTTGTAACCTTGTGTTTCTATATGCAATAAAAATTTAAAGTTTTTGTAATTCTGGGAGCTCATAAGATTCCAAAATCAAAAGCCAGACACTTTTCCACCTCTTGGACAAAACACTAGTCCTGACAGCATCTGTTGTCGAAATCTAAGTAGAAGGAAGAATCTAACATGAATTTCAGAAAAAAAGACCATCAGAATCTCTATTCTCCACAATCCGAGACCGGAAATTAACTGTAGAATCTAGAAAGGAGGGAAGAAGGTGAATTAACCCGATGGGTTTTGGGTTTTGGAAGATCCGACGGCTAGAGAAGGAGATAAAGTCGCAGCACAGGCAATGAGAGAGTTTTTTAGGGTTTATGCCTTTTTCGAACACTCGGTTTAAGAAATTTCCCGTTTTCTTCTGAAGGTACACTGGAGGAAGAAGAAGACGACGAGGAGGATGATGACGACAAACCCTCTTCTTCGTCTAGAGTCTTAGAAGGCATGCCCTTTAGTCACGTGCTTTCGATTCACTTCAAAACAACAACTCAATTCTGTGTTTGGTTAAAGTGACGACCAGACGGTTTTGTAGCCGGTTTGATCAGAGTGATTTGTAACCTGAAAACACACAACAAAGGCCAAAGAAACTTCACTATTTTTTTTTTAATATTATAAACCGTCCCAAACCGGGAAATTGGATGCGGTTTACAGTGGTATGACAGATAAAAGGGACTAATCGTAATTATAAAGTTAGTGACTTTACAACACCAAAGATAATTAGTGACTAATCATCAGTGATTAAACCCCTAAACCCTAAGCATTATATATTACCGTTAGGCATTTTTCTTTCTCACACATTCGCTCATTCCAATTTTGTTCTCTATCTCTCTCTCTAATTTCATTTTTTGCTCTCTCTAAGTTCTTGCTGAGTTTTTGGTCCGATAATGTATTACAGCGATCATCTAGCCGTTGCGGAGAAGGAGATTACTTCGCGTAATTTCTGTTGTTTGGTTGATGCCGCCGTTATGTTGTACGAACAAGAACTCCGCCGTAATGGAAAATCCAAACGCCTCACGAAGACGAAGACTCTCTCTGCAGAAGAAGAAGAACGCGACAAGAGAATCTTCCATCTCTTCCCGAAAAAAACAAGAACTTCGGTCGTTACCAGACAAAACCCACAACAAAATCTAAATGGGGCTTCTTCTTCTTCATCGTTTCTTCTCGACCTAAACACGATCCCGGCTGATTTGGAGACGAGAAACCCACAAAACCCTAATGGGGCTTCTTCTTCTTCATCGTTCCTTCTCGACCTCAATACGATCGCGGCTGATTATTCCGAGACGAAAAGCCCACAAAACCCTAATGGAGCTTCGTCTTCTTCTTCATCGTTTCTTGGAAATTACAAGATCGTGGCTGAGTCGGAGAAGACTGAGATGAGAAACCCACGAAACCCTAATTCCCAATCGTCTCTGTCTTCATGCCTAACAGAGAACAAAAGCCGCAAGAGACGTGCCGTACAAGATAATAAGCTTTGTGGCAAATCCAAGAAAGCAAAGGTTGCTACTTTTTCATGGAAAGGGAGAGAGACTCCTGAGTGGCTAACCCAGTTGATGAAAGACACGAACGAAACTGTGGTTAAGTGGGGAGAGAGAACCGACTTGAGGCTGATCTTTGAGAGGACTCTGTTCAAAACAGATGTCAACCCTGGCGAGAGCCGTCTCTCGATGCCTTTCAACGAACTAATCCATAAAGACTTTTTGACCCCTGTTGAGTTGAGAACCATAAAAGAAGACATCAACAATGATAAGAAGATGGGAGTTGGAGCGATTCTCTTCGATCAACGGGATGTAAAATGGGGTGTGATGTTGAAAAGATGGGAGATGAAGAAAGATTCAGGGAAAGGAAGCTGGAATTACAATTTGACTTGCGGTTGGAACAATATCGTCAAGGCTAATGGATTGAAACAAGGAGACGACATCAGTATTTGGTCTTTCAGGTGGGGTGGACTCCTCTGTTTTGCCCTTGTTACTCCTCCTCCTTCCATGGCAGAGAGTAGCTCTTCCCTTGCTCTCTCTCTCTGACATGTTCCTTCTGTCTCTTGAGACTATAATTCGATTGATCTACTCGAAAAGCGATCTAATTTCAGGTCTTTGGGTCTAGTAACTTGTTGGAATTGTAATTAACCCTAATTGTTTCTCTCCTCTATTAATAGTAACTTGTCCCTTTGTTTTGTTTCAGAGATCTTTACTATCGTATGAAAGAAGTTATTTTGACATGAATCTGGTTTCTGTTTGGTCCACTTTAGTTACTGCACTTATTAATTCCTTTGGTTTCCTGTAAAATATCTCAAAGTCTAAACCTGTGTGATGAGATTGATCCGATACTGCAAGTGTTTTGGTACATTCCTCCAAAATGCTCAATACAATCAATGAGAATCTGATTTTTAAACTCAGTACAAAGAGAAAAAAGATAAAAAAAAATCACGAACAAAATGTGTTGCCAAAGACAGGTTTGACTGTTTCTTAGTTTTGCTTTTCCTTCTCCATTTGGAGCAACTAAACGGTTTCCAGATATTCTCATAGCCCCAAGTGGAAAGAACGCAAATTTCAGACGTTTGATCGATGACGATCCTATTATTTATCTGGTTGTTCATCCAGAACAAGTAGCATGTAAAATTCAAGTTATGGTCTAGCAGAAAGTATGCGTCTGTCCTGAAACACAATGTTTATTATATAGGAAAATACAGTGACGGTGGAAATGCAGGCGCGACAGGGAAGTAGAGTAGAACATTTAGCAAGAGCCATAAGCTTGTAACGCGAATGAGAACAGCGATCTAACATCAATGGAGTGTAGAGTATCTTGATCATTTGTTACAGAACAGCATTCATAAAATACAAAGCATTAGATCCATGTTTTACAATAAACTTGGCTTCGCATTCGAAAGTTGAATCACAGCATAGAAGAAAGAATAGAGAATTTAGTCTCTCTTTATCATTACTGGAATCAGTTTAGGCAGCAACTTGAAACTAGATTATTCAGATAACAGAGAAAAACCAAAAAAAAAGATTGACCTGAGTCCATACAAAAGTGAAGAAGCATGAGTACCATTTGAGGAAGAAGAAAAAGTAAAACTTATTTAGACTTAGATTTCATGAGCTGCTGAGCATCAGATGGAGTGGGAAGTGCTGGAATAGCTCCTTTCTGAGTTGTACACACAGCTCCACAAGCATTTGCAAAGGCAAGAACTTCCTTCAGCTTTCCTTCATCCTGCAACATTCATTACACAAACACCAAAACTCAATTCTTTATGCCTGAATCTAAGACCTGAAAATGTCTGCCGTTGTACTTACATCGAGTATGGAGCCATCTTTGCCCAGTGAGACAAGAAATGCACCAACAAAAGAATCACCAGCTCCAGTTGTGTCAACTGTTTTCACAGAGTATCCGGGCACTCTCCCTTTGAATTTCTGCGTTTTGGCAGTCGAAAAAAAATTGTTTAGATCACTCTAAAATGGCACAATCATGTCGCATTTGATTACTTTTTGTTACCTTTGTATAGTATCTGCAACCTTTCTCTCCATCAGTTACAATAAGCAGCTTGAGCTTGTCATGCATTAGAGACAAAACAACATCATCCTTCTCTGCATCTCCCCTGGTGAGGAATGCTACCTCGTCATCGCTTACCTACACACGCGAAATTCGATACTAAGATCATCCAAACAGAAAATATCACAGAGTCCGGTTTTACACAAAACAAGTACCTTGATAATGTCAGCCTCATTCCAGATGCTTTTGATGCCTTCTATGGCAGCCTCTGTGGAAGGCCAAAGAGGCAACCGGACATTCGGGTCATAAGAGAGTAAAACTCCTGCATCCTTGGCGGTTTTCATAGCAGCCATGTGGGCCGCTCTACAGGGCTCAGAGATCAAGCTAATGGAACCGTAGTGGAAAATCTTGGCTTTCTTGATGAGATCCTTGTTGAGCTCAGATTCCTTCAAGAGCATATCCGCACTCGGGTTCCTGTAAAACATGAACTCTCTCTCACCGTTCTTCTTCAATGTCACAAAGGCCAACGCAGTCCTTGCATTGGTGTCGAAGCAAACTCCTTCGCTGTTCACACCGTTCTTCTTCAATATGTTCACAAGCATATGTCCAAACTCATCGTCCCCAAACTGAAAAACATCACACAAACACAGATTACTCTCTGGAACCATCCATCAATCTACAGACAACAGATTCCAACGCAAGAAAACATGTTGTAAAATATACAAACCTTGCCGATGAAAGCGGATTTGCCGCCAAGTTTGGTGATGGCACAGGCAACATTAGCCGGAGCACCACCTGGCGCTTTGAGAAAACCGGTGGATTCAGCCAAGGAAACACCAGAAGTGTCAGGGACAAAGTCGATAAGCATTTCACCAAAGGAAACAATCAATGGAGTAGTCATCTTTTGTGAAAAAACAAACCCAATTTACTCAAAACAAGAGAACAAACGGAAGCTTACTTAGAAGTAAGAACAAAAAACAAAAGAAAGAAGAAACCTCTCTTTATTAAGCTGGAGAATGTGCAACAGAAGGCATGTAAAGTGGGATAAGGATTTAACCAAATCCCTAAAATGCAGTAAAACTAAGTCCAAGCTTTGACTGTACCCTCCAATTTAGGGACCAAAACTATCACAATTCTTATGCCATCTTAATCGAGTAAAGATCAAGACTTTATTAAATCACATCGTACCAAATCTCCTGTTGGTGGTTTATAAAACTTGAATCAAATTGGCGACTAAGAAATATTCAAAGTCAGACTTGAATCAAAGCCACATTACACAGTAGAACTCTGATTTGAATAAGCTTTTGGCGATCTCAAAAATGAAATGGGATTAATCAATTAGTTCCAAAAGTCACTATACAGAGCAAATTGTAGAGGTTTTAAACCACAAACGAGCCATTATCAAAACTCCAAAAGCCCCTTGACGATGATTAGGGTTTCCAAATCTCTCAAATTTGGACGCTAGGTCAAAATCAAGACCCGTTTCTGTTAATTAGGGACCCGAACAGCTCAAGTACATGCGATTCCTCAGCCTGCTTCGTCTTCTTCTTATTATCGGAGGAGAAAGAAGAGAGACTCTTAGCTTGTGGAACGGACCTTAGATTGTTGGTACGGAGATGCTGATTCGCCGATCGCCACCGGCACACGCCTAATTGGTCTTTTAATGCCTCGACGGCTCCGCAGCCACCATCAATGCTTTGCTTGTAGAACTCATTCTTTCGAAAAAAAAAGTTTCAGAAGAATCTTGTTTGTGATCGTGTGTTTGTTTGTTTAATGCCTCGACGGCTCCGCAGAAGCAGACAACGTCTCTGCTTTTCTTGGTTTCTGTTGTCTGAGAGGCCTGAGATGTCATGGGATGAAACAAAAACACAAAAATGTCATAAAGTGAAATTAAACCATTTTTGTAAACTATTTTTGTAAAGTGTTTTGATTTTCTCTTAATAAACTATAATTCATAATTCAAAAAAAAAAAAAAACTATAATTCTTCGTTAAGAAAAAACCATTTTTGTAAAGGAAAATTCATTAAATATTAATAAAGTCAAAACACATTTTTGTGTGTTAAAAGTTAAATTTAAGTCAAAACACCGTCCCACCAAGAAAAATAAAAGATTACACAATGTCGAATGCAAATAAACACCCAAACTCGAGCGCAAAATAAGCTGTTCGATCTGGTTTTCCACTTTTAGAATTTTTGTTAGAAAATAATAATATAGAATGGCTTATACAGTAGATAACGAAATGCATAGCCAGAATCGGCAAAAAAACGTTGTGGTATATCTAGTGTAGTGTTTGCCTTTGCTACGTAGAGAATAGATAATTTGTCTTTGTGACGAGTAGAAGATGACTTTTGAAAGCAATCTCAAAGCAAGGATCGATTTGCTCAAAAGAGTTTATTGAGATAGATATAAAACTGAAAATATAAATAGCTCCAAAGAGCTTTATTAAGAACAAGAAAGTAAAGAGAAGAAAAAAGTTTGATTGTCACCAAGAGCAAAACAACATTCGATTGATATTTTGATAAAAGGAGAGGAGGCTGCGTTTTTGTGCAGCCAAGGTTACATTACTCAAACACGTAGAAAAGATATATATAGGAGATTACTTGTCTAAAACCCTAAACACATGAGATTGGTTCAACATTTCATTGGGCTTGTTGAACATTTCATTGGGCTTGTCTAAAACCCTAAACACAGAAAGTTATTAGAGAATTCATTACCAATGGTTCAACATCTCTAATAACTTTCTGGTTTACTTTCTAGTTCAGGTCTGAAAACATTGGTAATGTAATATTAATTGCATTTTCCCTTTCTTAGTTTCTTACTAACATGTTTCAGACACAATCTGACCTAATTAGATAAATGTCAGTAGACTCTTGCAGCTAGAAAACAAGATGTCCTGAGCTAACAGTGACAAAATTCGGTAAAATTTTGGATCAACACTTAAATTTTATGTCAAAAAGTCTTGTTTAAGTTGGTAATCAACGAAACTAATTTAAAACATCCTTGATGCAAAGCATGATCCTTGTCTTAATCTAAATATAAAAAGGCTAAGGAATGGGAAAAAGAAGAAGCAGCAAAGAAGCAAAAAGTGCGATGATAAATCTCTTTTGTATCCTTCATTTTGTATCTTCTCTGTTCGATAACACTTTATCGCATAGTGACCTTCTCACACTCAACCGAACAATAGTCTCTCCCAACAATGTTTTCGAACTTGGTTTCTTCAAACTCGCTTCTAAAAATGGTGATGGTCGTCGTTGGTACCTCAGGATGTGGTACAGAGAAATCTCCAAGGGAGACTACCTATGGATTGTGTTGAGTATACGCTTGCGGAATTACTTACTAAAAAAAGAACAACACGATTGATCACCGAGTTCCCGGCCTCGAACCGGTACGTCTCGGGGGAGCACTCTCGCTCCCAACTTCACTATCTCCAAGAGGTTTACAAAGAACACCACTGATACTTTCTATGGTTTCTCTCTTGTTACAGGTTCTCTCTCACGAAGAAGACAGGAGTAAGGGAGTTAACTCTCTCGTACAAAGACACAAAGAAAAACATCAAGTAGACATATGTTTTTCTCTTCTTTCTATGTTTGTATTCCTTTGAGATTTTCCTATACTTCATTGTTTGTACTTCTTCTCTTCCTCTGCTTTGTGTATTGTGCAAAACACTTCCTTTTGCACAGCTTATGTAACACAAAAGTATACGAGAGTGTATTTGCTTAGGCCATACTATTTTCTTTGTCCAAATTCGAATGGCCCATGAAAGGCCCATCTTCACTCCAACTTTGTCAAACCAAAAGCAGAAGCCCAATTGACAAACTCCACCTTTTGACAAAGTCACAAACCTGTGAGGTCGTAACCTAACCTCAACCTCTCATCTTCTTTTGCCCGTGAAACTGCAGCCGCCGATTCCATGACTCCACCGGCAAGCTGCTCCGACGATCACTCATCTTCTCCGGCGAGCCCCAGCCGAACTCCACTGGCGACTCCAACCACGAGTTGAGCCGCTTCTTCCACACAGCTCGTGTCTTCCTTGCCTCTTCTCATCCGAGAAGGCAACCGCGACGAAAAACGTTCGTCTCCTCCGACGGCTTCTTCGACTATGCACGATGTTGTACCCTCCGAGCATCTCAGGTAAGTCCTACCACTTCTATGTCTCTCCATCGTGATGATTTTGAGCTTAGATCGTTTGAAATCAGAAACCCTAGTTTTCGATTTCCCCATTTCAGTTTCCATCGATGAACTTCACCGTTCTCATCTGTCTCTGATCCTTGAGAACCTCCGCTCAGCCTCTGATTCATTTCGAACCCATCTCTTCAAATCGAAACCCAAGTCGAGATTCTTCTATTCCAATTTTGACCGGTGCAAACGAAACCCAAACCGTGATTCTTCGGCAAAATCTGGTATCCTCCATCGGCGATACTCCTCAGTCGGCGATGACCCTTCTCCGGTGTCCCTTTGCCGTGACCTCCGATCAGCCACCGCCTCAGTTTCCGGTAAGCCATCCTCCTTTGTCTTACACAATTTTTGGGCTTAAGTTAGAGTGAGCCGAAAACTTACTTCTTGGGTCTGTCCGGCACTTATAGGCCCAAAACATGATATATGAGGCCCACGACCCAACACAGAAATGATTTTGGGCCAGTCTAAAAAAAAAACGAAGCCCAACGCCTTCCCATCATTTCCTTTCACTTATGGAGCCCAACATTAGCCCAACTTGCAGTTGACTCCGATGACCTTGACCGACGTTGACCGACATTGACTCCGACGACTGAGCTCTTGCTCCTCCGACGCTCTCATCAGTTTCCGATCTCGACCAGACGCCAACACTTAACCACCGTGAATCTTCTTCAGGTATCCTTCTATACCTTGAACATCATATTCACACTCTTGACTTGTAGCCTCTGATTCAAGAACCCACCGTGACATAACATGTCTTCTTCTTGAATCCCTTTTGCAGCTACTCCACCTGAAACCCTTTCTTGTCAGATACTCCACCTGGAACCTGTGACTCTGCCTGCACAGTTCCAGAATCTCTACAGGTAACTCCATTTTCGATTTAGAACTTTACTCCATTCTGACGCTTGAGCAACACACCTCACAAACAACTAATCATCTTATTTTTCCTGTTCTGCGAGGCCCTTGGAGTTACATGGAACCGCTGCTCCACATCAATGGACGTTGAGAAGCTCACAGCAAAGCTGGAACTTCTGACCAGGTACGATTTCTGTCACAGAACCTACATGATTGACCGTTGTATTGCGTAGCTTGTTTAGAACAGCCTCCTCTTTACTGCCGTAGTGATAACCATGTACTCTGGTTCACCAACGTTGAACACAAATCCTGTAATCATTCCTGAACCTTCACTCAAACCTTTCACCTCGAGTTTTCTGCTCAAACTCTCTATTTCCACAACAGTCTCCCAATGCTTCTGTTTCTTGCTTTCCATAGCTTCGTCTTCTTCCTTTAGTTCCTGTTTATGAAGCTCTTCTATAGTAGTCAAAGCATAAGTTACAACATCACCACCTTCATGCCTAGATAGTAGCTCGATCTCTTCTTTTATTCTGCCCCCTATAATCATCCACTAAACAATTTGTCATAGATTCTTCATCGCTCTCCTTGGACTCACTTTCTTTTGAACCTTCAGATTCTTCTGATGAAGAAGAGTCTCCACTTAGAGCTGATGTACTTTCTGTTTCAAAACCATGAGGAGTTGGTCCTTGAATCAGATTCTGACAGAACGTCACTTTCCTTGACTTCTTCACTCTGCTTTCTTTTTCAACTCTACAGATGTTCTCCTCACACTTAGCAACCGTGCCTTGTAGATAATACAAGTGATATATCATGGTTTTTACCCATTTTTAACCATGATATAAGTCTTATTTATAGAGTCATTCTAGTATTTTTGGAGTCATTTTGAGTCTTTTCAGGTTTTAGGTGACTTTGGGAGAAATGAGCCGTTTTGGGTGAAAATGAGCATATGGAAATGTAGAATCATGCAGAGACGTCAGAAGTTTGGCATTCGTTGAAGAACTTCCCACCGATGGATTGAGCTCAAATTTTGATACAAGACAGATCAATGGATTAGCTTTCATTTGGAAGTGGTTTGAGGCCATTCCAACGGTGCGAGCAAAAGTTATGCCAGTTTTTGTGAAGACAGTCCAGTCTGGCGAGCATAAGAAGCATGGTGTCGGTCGATACCACTAATGGTGTCGGTCGATACCGACTGCAGGAAAACAGGAAACGCGACTTTTTACAAGTCTGGAGAGTTTGCACATTGGCCCAGAAGTCTTTAATAATTACAAGAAGCCCCAAAACGTGTTTTAGCATTATAATTAGGTTTTTCAGCCACTTTTGTTGACTACGCTTTATTTTTACTCTGGTTTTTGTGAGAGAGATTTGTTACAGGGTTTTTGGGAGACGACTCTGAACCCCTTTGTTTCTTATTGATTTCTTCTATACAATTTTATTCATATATGATTTCTGTTCCATTAATCATGTCTGAGTAGATTCACTTTAGGTTTAGGGTTTTCTCATAAAGGATTTCATTGGGTGCTAGTAATATATTGGTTAGGATTCATAATCTGAATTAGTTTTTCACCTTAGGTTGTTCTCAAAGCTAATTCTAGGTTGATGAATCTGGAACTTAGATCTTAGGTTAATCGATTAGGCACGACAGTGCAATTGATAATCTGACAGAACTTAGGGTGAGCAAAATAGCTATCCGCAAAGAGATTTGGTTAAGTTGTTTTGTGAGCATATCAAACCTGAACTTTAAAGCTGGTTTAGATTTTTAGGATTCGCAAAGAGATTTGAGATGCTGGGATTTAGATTTAGATAATTCTCGCAACGATAGTTGGTTAATTATAGCTTAGTGATTTGAGTTCAAGAACCGTGCATAACATGAATCCTGATTTATTGTTTTGTCTGCATTCTCTGATTTCCTGAGAAATACCCTGAACCTATATTTTCTCCATTGAATTTACAACCCACTTAATTTCTTAGTTGTTTTCTGTTTAATTGATTGACTTAGCTTAATTCAAATCTTGTAATATATTGAGTGATATCTTGAGTCTTTGTGGTTCGTTACTGCAACTACTGTTTTAGTACTTTTAGGGTATTAAATTTGAGCATATCAACAAGCCGTCTTTGTATTTTTTCCAGACAATGCTTTCTTACTGCCTTTGTAGAACTGAACCCAGAGGTTCATTTGGAAGGGGAATTTAGTGATACACAGAATCGATTCGTGGAACCGAGCTGGAAACGAAGAAGCAACCTACTCGTTTATAGCTCCGGAGAACAAGTTTTACTCCAAACTCAGAATGAGTTATACTGGAACGTTAGAGAGGTCTACTTGGCCTAGAATTCCAACCACACGGAAATGGACTTCCTTGTGGGACGCACCGACGGACATTTGCGACAAGTACGCTACTTGCGGGTCCAATAGCTTATGCGACATGGCAATGCCATCGAAATGTAGCTGCATCGAAGGATTTGAGCCAAGAAACGAGCATTTATGGTCTTTGCGAGACATGAAAATGGGATGCAAGAGGAAGACGGCCTTGAGCTGCGCTGGTGATGGGTTTCTCCACCTGAGGAAACTGAAACTTCCCGACACAAAGGTTGCGATTCTGGACAGGGGAATTAGCTTGAAAGAATGTAGAAACAGGTGCCATCAAGATTGCAACTGCACGGCTTACGCGAATATTGATACGCAGAACAGCGGGTCGGATTGTCTGATTTGGAGAGAGGACCTCGTTGATATATGGATTTTCACGAGGGTCAAGATCTATATGTCAGATTGGCAGCTGCTGATCTCCGTATGTTCTATCCCTCTAGAATCATCAACGTTAGTATAGCAACATATACATATTAGCCTCCCAGATTTTGACATCATTTGTTTTTTTTTTCAGGAGACGAGAGAAGCATAAGTAGAAAACCCATAGGTTTGATCATCGCTGGAGTTACTGTTATGGTTATTCTGAGTTTTGTCATGTTCTGGCTTTGGAAAAGAAAACAGAAACGAGCAAGAGCAATTGGTATATTAGTAATAACCAACCTTGACATTTGTTTTATTTTAATCTTTAGATTTTGATTCCCAAGTCTTGATGTCTAAAACAAAAAACATTTCTTTCTTGAATAGGAACAACTCATCAAGTGAGTAATACAGATTTGATGTCAAGCGAAAGAAACCTGTTGGGAGCTAACGAGGAATTGGCAATCCCACAAATCGAGTTTCAAACAATTGTCGTTGCCACAAACAATTTTTTGTATTCAAACAAACTAGGAGAGGGGGGTTTTGGTATCGTCTACAAGGTACACGGATTGTAAAACACTTATAACACTAATACAATAATATTAATTTTACTTATGGAATGAGTGATAGCAGGGGAGGTTACCTGACGGAAGAGAAATCGCGGTGAAGAGACTATCACATATGTCAGTTCAGGGGACCAATCAGTTCAAGACCGAGGTTGTTTTGATCGCAAAGCTTGACACGGAAGAGCATATATTGATCTATGAGTATTTGGAAAACCTAAGCCTCTGATTCTTATCTATTCGGTTAGTGTCACTCTAACTCTTACACTTAAATGACTTTGGACAGTTAAAGTAAGTTAATCCAATCAATTCGTATAGGCAATACCCAAAGCTCTAAGCTTAATTGGCCGACAAGATATAAGATCATCAATGGTATTGCTCGAGGACTACAATACCTTCACCACGATTCACATTCTAGGATCATTCATAGAGACTTGAAAGCAAGCAACATCTTGCTTGATAAAGACATGATCCCAAAAATATCGGATTTTGAGATGGCTCGGCTTATTAGGAGAGACGAGACTGAAGTTAACACCAGGACCCTAGTCGGGACGTTGTAAGTTTGAAAAACAAAAAAAAACTCCATGGTTATTATCATTACTATGAGAGCTACTATTTGTTTTAAAGCCCCGAATTCGAAGTAAAATCATCAGATTTTGAGTTTAATGTTTGGTTACCCAGCGGCTACATGTCTCCGGAATACACGAGGGACGGGATATTCTCAGTGAAATCGGATGTGTTCAGCTTCGGCGTATTGCTTCTTGAGATATTAACTGGTAAGATGAATAGGAAATATTCAAACTCGAACGGAGACACCAGTCTTCTCAGCTGGGTAAGCTAATCATCTTAAGGTTTGGACTTCTTCTTTTTTTTTTTGTTAGCCAAAACATAATCAAAATATTTGTATGGACAGGCATGGAGGAACTATGATGAAGGAAGCTGGAGAGAGATATTAGATCCATGTATTGTAGAAATGTCAATGTTTCAGAGACAAGAAGAAGTTGTAAGATGCTTACAGATAGGTCTCTTGTGTGTTCAAGAACGTGCAGAGGACAGACCAGCAATGCCATCAGTTGTGGTCATGCTCAAAAGCGCAGCAGCAATGCCTCACCCTAAACCGCCCGGTTATTGCGATTTCATTGGAAGAAAAACATTCGACATTGGTTCTTCATCCACAGGACAGCCGGCCAACGAATCTTGGACGGCAGCCGATATCACAATTTCAGTCATCGAACGTCGCTAGTGAGTGCCACTAGTATTCTAAAAGATAGGTTGTGTGTGTTGCTCCTATATTACACATTATGTGAGTAAGTCTTTAATTTATATGTTGCAATAATAGTGATCATGTGTGAGAGATATAAAACTCTTAATTGCAACCAGGCATACATAAATGAGTTTTTACTACTCCTCTAAGCTATAATGTTTCCTCACAGCTTCAGTTATCTCCCAAACAACTCTCATGTCTTTAGGGAAAACAACCACATCTCCTTTCCCTATCTCAAAGGCTTCTTCTTCTTCTTCGTATCCATCTACATTCACTTTGATCTTACCTTCCACGAAATACATTGTCTCTGTCTTCTTAAACGTCCATGGAAACTTGCTTGGACTACCTTCCCACCTGCTCAATTTACATTACAATTCAGTCTCCGGCAACAAGAAAAAATATCAACATTAATTGCATTTTCCCTTTCTCAGTTTTTTACTAACATGTTTCAGACACAATCAGACCTAATTAGATAAATGTCAGGAGATTCTTACAGCTAGAAATCAAGCTGTCCTGAGCTATCAGTGACGAAATTCGGTGAAATTTGGATCAACATTAACAGTAAAGCTTGTTAATTGATGAGTTCCGAACATTTTGTTAATCAAAAGTCGAAAAGGAAATAGAGAAAGGAACAGACTTGGGCCAAATTTACATGTTTCAGACACAATTAGACCTAATTAGATGAATGCCTCAGATTCTTGCATCTAGAAATCAAGCTGTCCTGAGCTTAACAGTGCTGAAATTCGGTAAAATTTGGATAAACACTAACAGTATAAAGCTTGTTAATTTCGATGACTTCCGAACATTTTGAGGAAACCCTAGTTCTGTATCTACGCCACTGAAGAGAAGAGGCAGAGATATAATCAAAATTCGAAAAGG
This sequence comes from Eutrema heterophyllum, assembly GCA_002933915.1. Classification (NCBI taxonomy): domain Eukaryota; kingdom Viridiplantae; phylum Streptophyta; class Magnoliopsida; order Brassicales; family Brassicaceae; genus Eutrema; species Eutrema heterophyllum. The sequence continues at coordinate 344,392 of PKMM01047127.1, read as the reverse complement.
GAATAGAGAAAGGAACAGACTTGGGCCAAGAAGCGACGCCTAGTTGAGCAAGTTTGGCATCGGAAGCTTGTCGCAGGATCTTGACTCCGTGGATTTCAGTGGGAATCGCAGAAGCGAAACTCGATTCGGAGGGAGATACGATTGCTTCTTTGGGGTTCAGCTTTGTGGTGATGATGACGGAAACGCAAACGCAGACAATTACGAGGAGAAGAGACAACGTTAGAAATTGATTTCCCATTGGATTTCGCGACTGGGAGAGTGGAATGGATTGAATGGATTGAATGGGAACGAGAAATCAAAAGGTTCTTGCTTTTACAGCGATAAAGTAACTTTACCAAAAATGAGAGAAGCATTAGTGGTTTTTAAAAAAAAAAATTTATGGGTTTAGATAATAGACTTTTTTAACACTTTTTTGTGCAACGAGACTTTTTTTATTCGGTTCGGTTCCACAAAAATCCACGATCACGCTAAAAAATTCTTGTAATTTTGTCTTTATTAATCCATAGAAATTACATTATATGGGAATTGAAATACAGACCTCCTGGTGTAGAAACATTAATAAACCATTTGGTCAACCACTAGATTAAGGGGCTTCCACGTATGGTAATAGGCTAATAGTGGAATTTGGCACAAAAAATAAATAATGAAATTGGCTGAATGTGCAAAATATTAGCTAAATCTTAAATTAGCTGGAATAAGAGAAAAATTCAAAATTTAGTTTTGGAAGAAATGAAAATTTATTTAAGGGGGTGTATTCAATCTAGCATTTGGAGTGATTTGTATTAAAATTACAAATCATATGTTATTCAAACATGAATTTTAAAAAGTTTTTTAAATCCCATGTTATTGAACTAGTGATTTGTAAATGAATTTTCAAATTCACTGTTATTGGAAATATTTGAAGTAGTGAATTTTATGAGACTTTTTAGTGATTTGAAGATGTTTGAGTGAAGTTTTTTAGTTAAAAAATAAAATTTTAAGGTTAAATCTTTTTCTTTGTGCTTGTCGTTTATAGTTATTTTCTATACCCTTTTTTCTATAGTCTGGTTTTATTTTTCTTGATAGTTGATGTCTAGGATATAAAAATTCAACATGAATCAAGTTTACTATAATGTGATGGCAATTGTTTGATTTTTTCCCATTAATGAAGATTGCATTGAAAGCCCAAAAACGAGCCAGAGTCACAACAAAACTACAATTCAAAAACGAAAGAAAGAGCAACAAGTCTCAAGAAACAGAGCATCAGAAATAAAAAAAAAACAAAAAATATACAAGTCATATTAATTTTAAATGCTTATTTTAGTTTTCCTTTATAAAACACATTTGTTAGAAGATTTTTGGTTTTTTCTAGGTTTCGATTTTTGTACGTCAATTTGTGTTTGATTTTACAAGAATTTTGTTAAAAATAATTTAAAAATATATTTCATGAACATTGTAAACGTCAAAAACCAAGCATAAATAGATTGGTTTTTTTCGTTTACGTTAAGCGTCTACAGTTAAAAACAAAAAAAACGTTTGGATGTTAAAGGTTGTAACTTTCATTTAACAAAAAAAAAAGGTTGTAACTTTCATTTAGAAAATACATACAAAAATAAAATTCAAATACAAACACAAATAATCAAGATTTTTGCGAGATTTATAAATTATGATGTACATTGCCTGTAGAAATGAACAAGAACATCATCAAAAAATAACTAGGATTTTACTCTTCGACATTTTTGTATTTTTGTATTTCTTCTTCTTAACTGATTGAATTTTTATGTATGTCATTGTTAAATTATTATATATAGAGTTTTTTATTCTAAAAAAAAGAAGAAAAAGAAAAGGTAGTCAATAGAAAATGCCTATAAAACTGCTAAAAGAGGAGAAAAATAGAAATTTTATTGACACCATATATCATCCTATTATGTTTTTGGTTTTTACTTTTTTCTCTTCATTTAAAATGATATATTACATGAAGCACACTCTAAGAAACTTAGAGTGAATTTTTTTTCTTAAGTTTTTCTTTTTACTTTTGATGGATAATTATGGTTGACACTGTCTTAAATGAAATTGGCCGAATCTTGCAAAATATTAACCACAAATTTTAGCTAAATCTTAAATTAGATGGATAACATAAAAACTTAAAAATTAGTTTTTTTTTGGAAGAAATGAACATTTATTTAGTGAAATAAGTAGAAATGGTCATAAAGAATCTAGATGTCTCATTCGTTTTGGTCAACCCATTAACTCCGCTCAACCTGTTTCAGATCTTTTTGCTCAGGTTGGTTCAACTACTGTTTCAGTTGATGTTGTGACAGCTATTACTGTTGATGTTGTTGCTGCTACTATACTTTGATGCTGTTATAAAGTGTGATGGGAATGCTTCAAATATGGCTGGTTCTTCTGCTTCACATGAAACTCCTTCAGATTATCTCTTTCTAGCTGTCTCTAATAACGTTGCAGCTTCATCTGTTTCAGCTCCGTTATGAGCCATTACTTCAGTCTCCCCTTTTGTTGATGTTGTGATAACTGATACAATGTCACCTATAGCAGCTCCAACCTCACCATTTGTGCAAGTTGTCTCAACAAAGATTGCTTCTCCTACTAGTGATTTGAGCTCAATTGCTCCTACTACTGATTTGAGCACCATTGCTCCTTTCACCATAGAATCTGCTTTTACAGCGATGTGGTAATAGTGGAATTTGACCTACACAAGTCTCTTCTTTGATTTTAAAGCATTCAACCTTATAGAAGGTATGATTGCAAGATATACTAGATCCAAACATACTTATATAGGTCTTATAAGCCTTACGTAGATTATAGGCAAATAAAATATTCAAATCCTTTTTTCTTCTTTTTGAAGTCATATTCGAATCCTTTTAATTGTGCTTTTGAAGGTGATTCAAATTTTACGATTTCTGAGTATATGTAATAATGTTTCTTCACAGCTTCAGTTACATCCACAACAACTTTCATGTCTTTAGGAATCAAAACCAAATCACCTGCCATTAATTCTGCTATAACTCGATTTTAAATTGAGAGGAATTATAAAATTATGTCTGCATTAAATAATCATTTAAAAAAAAAATATGATTGCATATTTAAAGGTGTCAAAGCCAGTTAATCCGCTTTGCATTGGACTAAGACATTTTGCATTTTTTGCATGCCATACCGAAAGACCTCATTATTTTTAATTTTTTTAGATAAATCATTTTCATTATTCTATCAAACAAAACAAAATTTTATTTACGACATATCATCATCAACCATGTAATTTTTTTAAGTATTTAAATTGTTACATTAAACTATAATTCTGCAATATTTTCTGTCCTATTGCCGCCGTTGCAGTTCTGGTTCTTTGGTTCTCGCTCCATCTCCTCATTTTGCTCTGTCGTGTGCGTATCCAAGTCTCCTCTCTTGATAATCCTTTTAGTATTCTTTTGCTATTTGATTGTTGCTCCTCTTGTGTTTTGTGTTTTCGGTTTCCGCTATGTTGTTCTTATTCCCTATTTTCTTGTATTGTACATTAAGCAATTTATAGTGAATGCCTTTACCAAAAAAAAAGAAAGAACTATATACATGGGATGTAACTGAAGCCGACAGAAAAACAAAAAGAAAAACAAAAAAACTTGTACCAAAAAAAAAAAAAAATTGGTAGTGTAACCAAAAAAAAAAAAAAA
>PKMM01047127.1:318864-340574 GCA_002933915.1 Eutrema heterophyllum | reverse complement strand
CGATATATATATATATATATATTATATGAATGTATATAAAGATAATTTTAAAATCGGTCAATAATGCTTAAAACTATAACCGCAAGTTTCCGCAAGTTTTCGCATCTGCATCCACTAGGTTTTATCAAGTCAAGTTAAATTCTAAATTTAATTATAAACATATTATAGAATACTATTTTTGTTTCACTTATTATTCATGCATTATAAACCATATTATTGAATACTAAAACTCTCGTATTTTAATATTTTAGTAAAATTATAGAATACTAAAATTATACTATATTATAAACATATTTTATTATAAAAATTAGCCAACTTTTTTATAATATAGTGAATGTGTCCTAAGATGCGGGCTAACTGTAGCACCCTAACCCGAATTTCCATTTTAGCCAACACTTAGCTAAATTTTAGCCGGATTATTTTTAACATTTTTACTTAACTTTCTCGTGTTTGGTTCGATCAGACAAGTCATTTTCGAGCATAAATAAATTAAAAAGAATACTTGAATTAATAAAACGAGGTTCTAGTATAATGAAAGTTTCGCCAATAAGCTATTACATTGTTTAAACTAGACCAACTACCCGACACTACCATACATCCGTTTCCAGCCTTAGTCTCGCGATCTGATCAGACATCACGACTACCATCACGGCTAAAACCATAATCTGCATCCAAAAATGGAGGCATAAACAACAAAATTGCTTAGTGAGAGCGGTCATCCCGTCTCACCGAGCCACAGTCAAGTATCGCAAACAGACATCAACACATAGTCCAAAATATGCTTATCATGACAAAAAACTAGCCGAGCGTAATCACACACGCTTACCGGCCGATCATCCCGCAACCAGAGAAGCCCCAACGAGCATCTTAGACCCGAGCACATTGCATGATCTAGATCGCCGATAAGGTAAATCGATCACCACGGTTAGCCAACATATATACAGAATAGGCATGGGCATTCGGGTACCCGTTCGGGTTCGGGTCGGGTATTTCGGGTTTTCGGGTTTAGGCTTAGAGGACCCGTTCGAGTATTTTAAACCATCGGGTCGGGTTCAGTTTGGTTCGGATTTCGGTTATAACCGAAGTAACTATGGTTTCGGGTAAGTTCGGGTATATTCGGGTATATTTACCCATGCTATGATCAAAACCTGAAATAGTTCAAACAAGTCCCCATAATTCAACAAACGTTTACAAGTCCCAAATTGCAAACACACAAACAAGAAACATAGAAATAAAGTCCATAAACTCGGATTTGTTAGGTATAACAAAAGGGTTAATTGGTTTTGGGTTTGTAGTTCGGGTTTCGGTTCAGGTCGGGTATTACCCGAAACCCAAAGATAGACACGAAGACCCGTTCGGGTATTTCTCTAGTTCAGATCGGATTCGGGATCGGGTTTTTTGGGTCGGGTTCGGGTTCGGGTTTGGTTAAAATGCCCAACCCTAATATAGAACATGAAGCAAATACGCGCAACAATCAAGCAATCATAATTAAGTATTTATGCATGAAAACGACCCATACTTATAGCCACGGTCACGCACTCACCTTAGGATTTTTCTCGGATTTGGTAAGAACAGATTCTGACACCTCTCTCCTTTCAAATCGGTCGATCCCGCTTTTCAGATCGTTCGATCCTGCTTTTCAGATCGGTCGATCCCGCTTTCAGATAGGTCGATCCCCTAGTCGATCTCTCAACCAGTTTCCCCCGGATAATCTCTCGGATAAATCTCATTCTCTCGGCTAGAATCAGATTTCTTTCGGAGAAACTAACTTTTCTCTCGGCTAACTTCTCTCAAACTTTCTCTTTGATCTTTCTGAGTTCTTGGTCGCGCGAAAGTGAATAAATGAGACAGAGATCTTCTTTTTATAAACGAGTTATTTGTTTCCCCGATAAATAACTGTTCCCGCGAGTTTACTTGATCGATCAGATCAGTAACCGCTCATGCCCTTCTATTTTCCCTGAGAATAACCGTTCCCGCGAGTTTACTCGATCGACCATATCGATAACCGCTCCTGCCCATTTTCCACTTAGCGCTTGAGCCAGATAACTGTTCCCGCTAGTTTCTTCTCGCGGATTATCAACTTTCCCCGATAACTGCTTACCAACCTTGTCTGAAGCCGACACGAGCTGTCTGGTCCCGACCAAACTTGTTTGAATTCCGACTAAGTCCCGAAAAACACTGACATCTGATTTTAGCTCGGTAAAAACTCATCAAGCTCGGCGAAAGTTAGTTTTAGCTCGGCAATCACCCGAACTGACTGATTTCCCCGACTAAACACATTTTTTCCTTGGCTAAATTTAGTTTTCCCCTTGAAACACTTAGTTTTCTTCAACATTCGGATTCCCTTAACCTTTTCCAAATTTCCCTCAGTTGATTCCGACTTCCCTCAGAAAACTCTTTTAATTTTTCTCACTTCTTCTTGGCAAGTCTCATCTTGGCCTTACCTATTTTCTCCCGTTTGGCAAATTTTTTGGAACACGAGTGTTACACTAACCACCTAACTGCTCTTATGACATGTTGAACGTGTTCAAAAAACCTTTAACTAATTTACGAGAATATTATATTAGAACAATTAGTCTCTATTTTTTTTTTTTTTGCAATGAATATTACTTTTAACTAAAACAAATTGCATCACATTTAGATGAAGATGCGGGTAAAATGTTGATTCAAGCAGTGTCTGATTCTGATTTTATGTTTGATCTGCCTATTAGATAAATCCTTGATAATTTTTTTCAATAAACAAAAATTAAATCTCTTATATTATACGTATGATAGAAATCTACTTTTTTCAAACATTAAATCATCCAATAATATATATTATCTTTGCTCTACTTTTTCCATGAACACCATGAATCAATCATTGCATATATATTTTAGAATATTACTATACTTTATATTAATATATCAATGCATATATATGGTAATTATATTATTTTTTTCGTACACCTTTTATGGCCGTACATGCGTGTAGGTTTAGGGCGATTAATCCGATTTGTACCGATTAATCGGCCGTCTAGAACAATAAAACCGACTAATCGCCGGTTAAACCGTTCAAAATCTTACTGTTTGGATCAAATCAAAAATTGACAGATCTAAAATTGGGCTTCCATTTGAGGCCCGCTTGTGATTTAAATAGGGGAACAAATACCTTATTTATAAGGAAATCTCAAAGGAAATCTCAGATTCTTCTTTTGTGTTTCTTGTCGATGTGGGACAATTGTTTCTCATAGTTTTCACCTTTCACTCACTTCTTATTATTATTTTTTTCTTTTCTTTTGGGTGTGTGTGCGGTTCGCTGATTGGTTGCCATGCTCAAATAGTAACGAGCCACTTGCAAGTTGCAACAATCACTTTCGTTATTTTTGTTTTTTATTTTTTATCATCTATCTTTATTTATATAAAATCAAAGTACATCAATAAAACATAAAATAGTAACATTACATGATGATAAAACAAGTAAAATAAATTTTGATGATTTTTTTCTCCGAAATATTTTACTCGCAAATAGAGTGTCTATCATTCTCTTCCTCAAATTTGCATTCAATCTTATGCGATCTTCATGTTTGGCTATTGTCCATATTTTCCCATGTTGTATTACATTGATCCATTCCCAATTAGGATCTAAAAATGTTCGTCGAAAAAGAACCCAATTTACTGATTCTTTCGATCGAAGTAAGATTTGAGACTGTCCATTTTCAACGATTGTACGAATGTCGCCATACAACAAGGGTGCATCCTCCGCTCCAAACCGTCCTAACCTCTATGGTGGTTTCCATGGTGTTAATGCCATATTCAACAGAGTAAAATCACCGGAAAAAATGAACTACAAACAACATAAACATATGATTTTCCGGGACCCCAAATTCTTCGACCCAGGCACCATTTGCAAGGAAACACCGGTCTATCCACCATCCTTCCTGAGATCACCCCGGTCAAGTCCCAGTTACGAGGTAGAATCGCGACAATCGCCCAAAGGATTTTCCTCCTTGGAATTAAAACCCGTCCCACCAAGTAGAAACGATTTATACGAAACGCTTCAGAACAAACATCGATCGGTAGGGTAACAAGTTCATCTTCAATACCAAGGTTAAGATCCCTCGCGAAAGCATCGTAGTGAAAAAACAAATCCACAACGGAGATGAAAACTCTACGAGATCCACATTTGTAGCCGTCCGAAAAACCCACTACGTTGTCTCGAAAAGAGGAAACCGTCCTCCGGTGGAGGAGGAAAGAGAAGAAGAAGAACAATAACCGTTTAAATGCCTTTCTAATCGTCATTAACGGTTACCGCTCTATTTGGGTTGTTTATAAAATCAAGGAGAGGACTGACCGACGCCAGAGAAACCGACGACGGCCGAAAACTATGGAGAAAATGAGACATACGGTTTTTACTTTTGGAGTCGCCTTTGCAATCGCCAATCGCTTATCTCTCAACGCGTCGTCAGACCGAATATCGTGTCTAACAAATATTCATGTATTATATATTGTTTATTTAATAATAATGAATCTAAAATTCAACTCTATAATTTTAGTGATGTGATAGTGATAAACACTTAGGTTTCCACCAAACCACACCAATTTATTGGCATCTTTCACCTAAATATATATGTTTATATATTATCTTTATTAAAAAAAAAAACTTAAAACTAATCTCAGTTTTTTTGGCTAGACGCTAGGCCCGACCCGACTAGCGCCTAACACAATTTTGAACATTGATTGTAACTATTAAATAAATGACTGTTCGTGCATAATTTTTAATTCTTTAGATAACTGCGATCAGAAACTTTAAAATTTAACCACTGAAAAATAATAGGCTGATACTAAACTAGTCATCTATATAACTCATATCAAATTTTCACATTCCATGCTAACATGCCCGGACCGTCTTCAATGCTTAGTTCATCATCTGCGTATGTTCTGTATAGTGTGTACTCATTCATAATGGTGTTTTACGAAACAAATTAAAAGATTTTTTAAAATGAAGACATTTGATTTGACCAAAGGTAAGACACAAGTCTCTTATTTTAATTAAGCATCCAACCTTAAAGAAGATATTATTACAAGATATATTACATCCAAACACACATTTTTTTTTTAACATCTAGATCCAAACACACTTATGTAGGTCTTATAAGCCTTATGTAGATAATATGCAAATAAAATATTCAAATCCCTTAAAATATGCTTTTGAAGGTGCTTCAGATTCCACAATTTCGGAATCTCTATAAACAGCTTTAGTTATATCCACAACAACTTTCATGTCTTTAGGAATCACAACCAAATCCCATGTCATTAATTCTAACGTTTCTTCTTCTTCGTGCATGTCTTTTATAGTCACTTTCACCTTTCCTTCGAAAAAGTCCTTCTTAAAAGTCTGCTGACCAAAGTCGTCGCCCAAAAATCGCCACTAAAAAAACTCTCTTCTACCGCCCTCCACTAGTGCTTCTCCACCGCTATTCCACCAGATCTGCTCCGCCGCCGAACAATATAATCGTTTTTTGGTTGATTTGCTGCTTCATGAGGTATGCNTCTATAAACAGCTTTAGTTATATCCACAACAACTTTCATGTCTTTAGGAATCACAACCAAATCCCATGTCATTAATTCTAACGTTTCTTCTTCTTCGTGCATGTCTTTTATAGTCACTTTCACCTTTCCTTCGAAAAAGTCCTTCTTAAAAGTCTGCTGACAAAAGTCTGCTGACCAAAGTCGTCGCCCAAAACTCGCCACTAAAAAAACTCTCTTCTACCGCCCTCCACTAGTGCTTCTCCACCGCCATTCCACCAGATCTGCTCCGCCGCCGAACAATATAATCGTTTTTTGGTTGATTTGCTGCTTCATGAGGTATGCCCACCACTTGTTCGACGAAATTCCGCTAATAATGATAGACTTGTTTAATCCGTTTTGGTAGATTTGTTTAATCAGTTCTGGTAGACTTGTTTAATCCGTTCTGGTAGACTTGTTTAATCCGTTCTAGTAGATTTAATTTTAGGGTTGGTACATTAATTTGAATGGTGGCAGATTTGCTTGTAAGGTTTGGTAAATTGCCGCCTTCGACCAGATCTGCTCCGGCGCCGCCTTCCACCAGATCTGCTCCACCGCCATTCCACCAGATCTGTTTCACCGCCGAACAATAAAATCATTTTTTGGTTGATATGCTGCTTCATGAGGTATGCCCACCACTTGTTCGACAAAATTCCGCTAATAATGGTAGACTTGTTTAATCCGTTATGGTAGACTTGTTTAATACGTAATGTAGACTTGTTTAATACGTAATGGTAGACTTTTATAATCCGTTATGGTAGACTTGTTTGATCCGTTATGAAAAACTTGTTTAATCCGTTATGGTAGACTTGTTTAATTTGTTATGGTAGACTTGTTTAATCCGTTCGGGTAGATTTAATAAAAGGGTTTGGTACATTAATTTGAATGGTGGCATATTTGCTTGTAAGGTTTGGTAAATTTAAGATTTGCTTGTTATTTTCAATTGATGGTAGATTTAGTTTCATTTGGTCTATTTTCAATCGATGGTGTTAAATTGATGGTATCTCCGACAGGTTCCTGGGCTTCGCGACGGCAGCCGAGTCTCCGGCGACAATTCCGTCTTCGATTCAACGTATTCTTCTACGAGTATAATTAATGGGAGATTTGGATTTGGTAGATTTGTTTTTGAAATGATGGTAGATTTGTTTTTGAATTTGTACAAATGATAATTGAATTCTAAATGATGGTAGATTTTTTTTTGAATTGGTGATTGTAAGACAATCCATGATGATTTTCAAAGGTACTTGACGAAATCAGTCACTTTATTTAGTTTAATGTTTGCTTAGTATGTATAACCAAAATTAGTGAGATTTAAAACAAAAACACATGAACTACATATAATTAGAATATACAAATTCTATGTGGTGTTTATTATCACAATACTTGAAAGTCAAACTTACTCCTTTCATACATAACATTAGCAATAACAATAGTTTGAAAGAAATGTAAACAATACATCACCAAACACACGAAGTCTAGCAAAACGTAAACAAGTCTTCATGTAACCTTAACCAAAAACACAATAAATGTAGCAAAACCAAACACATAACTATGAAGTTTACATCACCAAACACAGAAACATAACCAAAGTTGATAACTTCTTAGTACTCTTCCCACGATACTGTAGACTTGTTTCACACGATATGGTATACTTGTTTCATACGATATGGTAGACTTGTTCATACGATGTCTGACAACCCTAGATGAAGGTCGATGGGTGCCTGGTTTTGTTTGCAAATGTGAAGTTCTTTGGTGGGCAAAATCGTCATTTGATAATCTCCACTTTTAATAAGTCTGCCGTCAATAACAACGATCAATTTAAGTAAATCTACCAACTTCATATAAATCTACCAACTTAAGATAAGTCTACCAATTTTGTGTATCCCAAAAGTTTATATAAACCTACCGCCATTACCGATAAATCTACCGATTTTATATAAATATGTCGAGTCGTAAAATAAATCTACTGTCATTACAAATCTAAGAACCCTTTTTTTGACCTATATTAAATCTACCGTCATGAAAAATAAATCTACCGTGTTAAGAATAAGTCTACCACGACAATATTAGTCTACCGTCATTACAATAAATCTACCGTCACCAAAAAACGAACCATTTGATGATAAGTCTACCGTCATTACAAAGAAGTCTATCGCGGAGAAGATTAATCTACCATCAAAGGAAATAAATCTACCAATTTGGTCAAATGTCTACCAAAAAGTCAACCGATCGCTCGTTAAATCTACAATCCCTTAACAAATCTGCTATCATTAAAAATAAATCTACCAAAAAATTAATAAATCTATTTCCCAAAAGCATATTTGCCACCTCGTAAAAATATGTATACCGAAATAAGTCTACCATCCCTTAAATAAATCTACCGGCCCAAAATAAGTCTACCGGCTGAAAAATAAGTCTACCAACAATAATTAAATTTACCGTAAAAAAACAGTAGACTTGTTCATCTGAGTGCGCTGACGTGAATTAAAAATAGTAATGACAATATCGTAATAACGTTTTTGTCAACAAATGCCAAAAGGGCAAAATCGGTATCCTAAGTTATTCTAGTAATTTAGAAAGATTTGCATTGTTTGAGTAATAAAGACACATTTGAAAGTTAGTTTAGTAATCTTTTCTATATTTATCTATATTGAATAGTATATTACTACTACTAAATATTAATAATTGTATCAAATAAATTAATAAGTTTATATTATTTTTGCATAAAAATTTACAAGATATCAATATGTGTAAAATGAAGACATAAAGAACAATAGTCAATACTATAAAATTGGTAAAAAAAGACATACAAATTTATAGAAAATTGACATATTAATGTGAAAATCTTCCACTCTCACCGTGGATGCAGGAAGATTAATGTTTTTGTGAGCGACCTTTACGGATTATGGATTAAGACTAAATTTTAATTTCAATTTTGAGACCGTCGAAATGTTAAAAGTGATATAAGTCCACATTTTTTTATGAAAGCAAAGATAAAACTTAGAGGAAAAGTATGAAGACCATAAACATTTTGCTTTTATTCACATAGCTTAAGGTTTACAATCGATTCATGAATCTATTTATACACTTCAGTAAAACCCTAAGGATCATAGACATATGTCATCATCATGCTGAGCAGGAGGAATCTAAGGCTTCAAATCGGTTTGATAGCCCGACGTTGAATGCTTTTTCCGTATTGTTTATCGTCACACCATTGCTCTGCTTTTCGGCTTTGGTTTTGTCGTCAAATGCAGGAACCGTTGTACCCAAATGGGCTTCTTCTTATTATTTGCTTGGCCCTGATTTCTTTTCTTTTTGATCTGTTAAGCAAGTGAGACCGTTTTGGTCTATGGTTGAAGAGTCTAGGGCTGGATAATTAACCGAACCGGATTTTTGGTTCGGTTTCAATTCTCTCAATTCTCCCGATTGGGGTTCGGTTACCCGAGAATTTTGGTTTCATCGATTTTCTCAGTTAATTGCCTTTTTTTAAATAATCGGATTATACAAAAATTAGATTGGTTTATACCAAAATTAGACCGATTTTCACCAATACTCGAATTAAACTGAACCAAATTATTTGAATTTAACCGAAAATAACCGTACTTATCCGAAAATAACCGAAGTTATCTGAAAATAACCGATTTTAACCGAAGTTAAAATTTTTTTGGATAATTTAGGTTTTGAAACTGAGAACCGAACCGAACATAACCGATTGGATTATCGATTAATTTCGGCAGAGTTTTCAAATCACTTTGGTTAACCGGTAACTGAACTAACCGACACGGTTTGATTCGGTTAAACGAAGTCCCAGTAGTTAAAGTCTTTGTCAACGGCTCTGTTTCCGGAGGGGGACTCTTTGCTAATTTTTTATTCTAAATTTTTTGAGTTTATCATTGAATATGGTCCTTGTTTTTTATTTTGATCTTTAAATTTTGAAGATTTTCTAATGACAATTTTTTGTTTTTTTTAAAGAAATTTTGTCGGCTGAAGAGATGAGACATGAATGGATCATGTAACCCAAACCCAGATTAATTATTGATCCTCACAATTAAAATTAAAATTAAAAGCTAATTTTTATTGTCTTCTGCATAAATTTTTTTGTCGATCTTCGCTGGGTTAAGTTCGGGACTAGTTCGTATGAGAAACCCTCTCACTTTTTGTTCGAATCTAGGATTCTTTGATTGATTATTTCTCCCGATCTGTTATTATCAAATTTCCAGGGGTTTTTTATTGGGTCAAGATGGGTGTTGAAAAGTTCGAATTTTTCATCTTGGTTTCAACGATTTGGTGCTTGATTTACATCTGCCATGGATTCACACCTCAGATTAACACCATAATCACTACAAGAAATCATCTAATTCGCAACGAAAAATTTCTTCGCAAACAACCTATAATCCGTTGCAAAGTAGCATTTGAAACGAACTTGCAACAACCAGAAACCCGTTGCGAAATCATTGTTGCTAAAATATTATGTTGCTAATTCTTTGCCAATCTGTAACAGGTTTGCAAAAAAATATTAGCAATGAAGTTTTGCAACGAGGGTGTTGCTAATATTTGCAACGGGGGTTTTTGTTTGCAATGGATAGTTCATTGCAATATTTGCAAAGGAATTTCGTGGATAATCGTTGCCACCAGTTGCAACGCATTATTGCAACAAAGGCATTGCTAATTTGCAATAGGACTTTTGCATTGCTAATTTGCTACGACGTCTTTGCCTGCAACGACGCCTCCCCCTCCTGCAACAACGTCTCTGCCTGGTACGACGCCTCTGCCTGGTATGACGCCTCTGCCGGCTCTGACGCATACGCCGGCTCCGCCACAGCCAATAGCGCAAGAGGAAGATGAGACGATGAGACCACTTCCTCGTCATCTTCAGAACAGGTATGTAGAACTGGCACGACTTGGTACAACTAGGTATAACTTGTATGACTAGGTAGACTTGGTACAACTACATAGAACTAGGACAACTATGTACAACTAGGTAGAACTGGTACGACTGGTATGACTTGGTACAACTGTAACAAATTTTGTTTTGATGGCACCATGAGGAAGCAATTCGACCCTTCAAGAGGTACAAGTGTGCTTCGAAAAAGAATGCAATTCCATCTACTATTAGTACAAAGAGGAAGCGAAACAGAGTACCATCAAAGTTCACGAAGTCTCCTTATACATGGGAAGGGGAAGAAATACAAAAAGAAACAAAAGACTTATAATGTTTTAATATGTATTTGTTGAATTTCTGGTTTTTGGTATATTTTTGTTGAATTTATGGTTTTGGTACTACTGGATTATCAAGTTTGCTTCGAAAAAACATATTTTTTGTTTTTAGGTACTTCAAGTAAAAGTGGATTTAGGTACAACTTCGAACAACTACGTACAACTAAATTAAAATTGGTACAACTGATATAACTGGTATAACTGGAATAAGTGTAAATTAAAATTAACAAAAATAATTAATAAATTTTAAATAAAAAAATAATAATAAAAAGCGGACACGTGTACCGTCAAAATAACATGTGTACCGTCAAGTTTGTACATAGTTGTACCCTAAGATTCCAATTGTACAGATTTGTTCATAGTTGTACTTCATGGTCAAAAACTTGTAAGTAGTTATACCCTAATTTAAATTATATTTATATAGTTGTACCAATGAAATTAAGTAATTAAAGTACATTTAAGATATGTTCATGCAATAATATGTGTAAAAGGTAATAATTTGTAAGGTTTTCATAAGTATGAGTTAAGATTTACAAACTAACCCTAAAAGTGTAAGGTATATGATGTAAAAGTAAGATGATGTTGTAACCAATTCTCAAAAAATAAATTTATCTGATCTAAAGGTAAGATGATGTTGTAACCATTGTTGCTTATTCGAATCAAATACATAGTTTGAGATGTTTTTTTTTCTTCTATAATAACTATTTTTAGCATAGTTATACTAAATAGTTGTACTAGTTTTACACATACATAACTTATCCAAAAATTTATGAGATGCAATTAAAACATAGTGTACCAAATAGTTGTATTAGTATTCGAGAGACAGAAATTAACATCAAACAACACAAACGAGTTACACAAAAGAGTTACACAAACGAGTTACGATCCAAGATTACACTTGCATTTTTATGATCCGCTTTAAACGAAATGTAAGTTAACTTCAGTTTCGTCGTAGCTTCATCTACTATAATCTTCCTGCATATTCTACTAACCAACCCAGAATAAATTAACTCCTCCAACGATTCTTTCATCAATAAAGTATAGTTGGGATCCTCACTTGGAATCCATTGTACGTTAGCTCCGTTCCCTGAATAATATCCCCCATGATCAAAATCTATAACTGTGAACAGATTACTATTCATTGTCCTCTGAAAAAAAAAAAACAACATTAGTATATATTACAACTATGTTGTACCAGTTCTCCAGTTGTACCCAATACAGAAAGTTAACTAGTTTTATCAGTTGTACCAGTTATATCCAATTCATAAAAATTGACTAGTTTTACCAGTTATACCAGTTGTACATAATACATAAAGTTAAGTAGTTGTACCAGTTATATCCAATTCAGAAAGTTGACTAGTTTTACCAGTTATACCAGTTGTACTCAATTCACTACCACCTACGATTCAAACCGATTCAATCTCTACAAATCCATATATTATCAAGGTAAGCTCCTCTTAGACTACAAAACCAAGTTTACTATGTACATATACTCTTGGGTTATTAAAGATTTAATAGAAATCTATAAAAGCTCCAATTTGAATCCCCAATTTGAATCTCAAATTGAATAACAAACAATGTATGAAATAGAGAATGAAAAGGAGCATAAAAAACCACATGAACATACGGAAGGAAGCAGCAAACTTGTAAGAGCGGCGGTGATGGCGGAGCGAAGATGACGAAGAACGAGGAAGATGGGGATGGCTAATTTTTTTTGTTTATTTTTGTTTTTTTTTAATTATTATAAAATCTAATATTTTAATGAGAGGGCAACAATGGGAAAAATTATGATCGTGAGTAGGCCTGGGCATTTTACCCGAGACCCGAACCGGACCCGACCCGAAAGACCCGAACCAAACCCGAACCGAAACCATTTTGGTTCCTAAACGGGTCCAAAACCCTTCTACCCGAAAGATCCGGAACCGAGAACCAATCGGGTACCCGAGAACCGAACCCATATATATTTTTTTTAGTTTTTTTTCGGGTTTTCAAAAAATACCCGAAAATATACCCGAAAACCCGAAAAATACCCTAAAACCCTAAAACCCGAAAACCCGAAAAATATACCCGAAAACCCGAAAAATACCCGAAAACCCAAAAATACCCAAAAAATATACCCGAAAAAATACTCGAAACCAAAAAAAATTACCCGAAAATACCCGAACCGATCCAAGATCCGATTTTTTCGGGTATTTTCTGGTTCTTGAATTTTGGACCCGAACCGACCCGGAACCGAGAGGACCCGAACCGGAACCGAACCGAAACCATTTCGGTTCCTATTCGGGTCCAACACCCTCCTACCCGAAAGACCCGGACCCGGAACCGAGACCCGAATGCCCAGCCCTAATCGTGAGGTTAGGAGGTTAGTGAGAATAAATGAGGTTAGAGGAGAATAATTTTTTATCATTAAAGTTATCCCAACATTTTATCCGGAGCGGGGATGATGAAGAGGAACGAGGATGATGACTAATTTTTTTTGTTTATTTTCATTTTTTTTTAATTATTATAAAATCTATATTATAATGAGAGAGCAACAATGGAAAAACACATTATCAGGAGGTTATGAGGTTAGCGAGAATTAAGGAGGTTAGACCCGAATAATTTTTGATCATTAAAGTTATCCCAGCATTTTGTCCTGTTCTTTATCGATGTGCAAGAGGGAATAGGCGATGAAGAGAGAGGGAATAGGCGATGAAGAGAGTGTGAGTTGGGAGAAGGGTTATTTCCTCATAAGTTGTAACATTAGCTAGGGGCAAGAAGGTCATTTCCCAAAGATGTACAATCCGTTGCAAATTCATTGCAAGTGAAAAAAAAAGTTCCGCGTGAATTTTTAGTATACCGCCCAAAGTATAAAAATTTACAAATCCGTTGTAAACGCATTGCAATTGAAAAAAAATCCCCCCTCTTGAATTTTTAAGAATCCCCCACAAAATATAAATTTTGAGCAACCGTTGCAAATCTAATGCAAATTGCATGCGTTTGCAAACACAAAATATATATAACAATACCGAACATTTCAACTAATGTATTAAAATAATGAATATATAAGTAAGAGGCTTGACACTTTTTTCCGGAATAACCCATTTATCAACAAAATTGCAAAGAAGCTCAAGAAATCCATTGTAAAACCAATAAATTTGTTTTAACAATTGAATAACTATATGTTAACAACGATTAATTTAGTTGTTATTCTTATTTTCCATCATGTTTAATGTTTTCTTTGCTCATACCCGAGTAGAAAATATATGGTATGTCAAAAATATGACTTAAGATCATATAAGTGAACAAGTGTGTATTCATCTTTACTCATCATTAAGATGAATGTTGCATTCTCACATATTTTTGACACGAATGATGATTGTTGTGGTGTTTTATTTCACTGAACGTATTAAATTTACATTGTGCAATATAGGATGCACAACTTGGGTAGTAGTTATATGAGTTAGAGGATTGACACTTTGTTTTTTTTATTGGAATGAGCCATTTAGCAACAAAATTGTAAGGAAACTCAAGAAATCCGTTGCAAACCCAACAAATTTGTTGCAAAACCAAGAAATCCGTTGCAAAATCGTTGTTATTCCGATGCAAGCCGCAAAACCACAAATTTCTTAAGTAAAATACCACAAATGGCTAACTATATGTTAACAACGATTCTTTTAGTTGTTATTCTTGTTTTCCTTCACCTTTAATGTTTTCTTTGCTCATATTTGATTAGAAAATCTATGGTATATCAAAAATATTGCTTAAGATTATATGAGTGAGTAAGTGTGTATTCATCTTAACTCATCATTAAGATGAATGTTGCACTCTTACATATTTTTGACACGAATGATGATTGTTGTGGTGTTTTATTTCACTGAACGTATTAAATTTACATTGTGCAATATATGATGCACAATTTGGGTAGTAGTTATATGAGTTAGAGGATTGACACTTGGTTTTTTTAATGAGCCATTTAGCAACAAAATTGCAAGGAAACTCAAGAAATCCGTTGCAAATCCAAGAAATCCATTGCAAAACCAAGAAATCCGTTGCACAACCGTTGCTATTCCATTGCAAGCCGCAAAACCACAAATTTCTTAAGTAAGATACCACTAATGGCTAACTATATATGTTAACAACGATTCTTTTAGTTGTTATTCTTGTTTTCCTTCACCTTTAATGTTTTCTTTGCTCATATTTGATTAAAAATCTATGGTATATCAAAAACATGGCTTAAGTTTATATGAGTGAGTAAGTGTGTATTCATCTTAACTCATCCTTAGGATGAATGCTGCACTCTTACATATTTTTGACACGAATGATGATTGTTGTGGTGTTTTAGTTCACTGAATGTATTAAATTTACATTGTGCAAAATATGATGCACAACTTGGGTAGTAGTATTGACACTTGTTTTTTTTTTTTTTTTTGGAATGAGCCATTTAGCAATGGAATTGCAAGAAAAATCAAGAAATCTTTTGCAAACCCAAGAAATCCGTTGCAAAACCAAGAAATTCGTTGCAAAACCGTTGCTATTCCGTTGCAAGCCGCAAAACCACAAATTTCTTAAGTAAGATACCACAAATGGCTAACTATATGTTAACAACGATTCTTTTAATTGTTATTCTTGTTTTCCTTCACCTTTAATGTTTTCTTTGCTCATATTTGATTAAAAAATTGGCATCGGAATTGCAACGAAATTTATTTTGTAACCGGGTTGCAACGTATTACGTTGCAATTATTTGTTATGAAATATTCGGTTGCAAATTTCCCTTGCAAATTAGCTACTTTCTTGTAGTGAATGGGTCGAGTCTTCATGTCCGATAAGCTCTCCTCGAATTTACTTATCTCTCCCAGAGAGATCCTCGCGATTCAAACCGGTTCCGACATGTACCAGACGGCGTCTGTTCCTACAAATTCTCTGTCGCTTGTGGCCGTCACTAGGTTCGTCTCCATTTCGATCCATTCGATTACCAAAACTTCCAAATGGGTTCAGCCAAATTCGAAGCCGAACAGTCCTCCGCCGGCGATAAAGCTGGGTCAAGCAATAGCAGCCCAAAGATCTCGAGTGGGAACCCGAGACGTGGTCGGGGCTCTGCTATGTCGGACTCACCTTTAGGTACACCGTACAGCAAAACCATCGGGGAAAATGTCTACTGTGCCGTCAACCAGACCCAAGGGAGAATCGGATTGTTCGTGGCAATCGGTGGAAACGAGATAACGATTCCTCCTCCAAAGCTTCCGTCTCCGTCGAAATCAAATACACTCAGAATCCATTTCACGTCACCGTTGGAAGATTCGAGAAGATTAACCACCTTGCAAAAATCGGCGGCGTTGATGATAGTGCAAACTCGCCGGATAATGCTGTGCCTTTTACACTTGCGAATCAGAGACGATAACTCGACGAATCGGCCGGTCATAAACCTGCTGAGAACCGGCGACAAGGCGAACAAGCGTCATGAGCATTTGAGCAAGCAATCCACTTGATTCAATCGATCGGGTCCTTGACTTTAAGCTCATGTAGTAATGTTGATGATGGTTATAGTCTTTGTGTTTTAATACTGAATCAGACTCTGTATTTGTATATGAGTTATGTATTTTTCAGATTTGGATATCAAAATTTTTTCTTTTAAGGCTAATGCTTCATTCATTCAATCAAAATTTATACTATTACTTGGTACAACTAGGTTTCGGTAGTACATATAACTGAATCATTTCTATTGTTACTTGATACAACTAGATTTCAGTATTACATATAATTGGATCTCTTACGATTGAGACTAGTATTACTTGGTACAACTAGATTTCTAGTATTATTCGGTACAACTGAGTAGTATATAATGATTAAAAAAAAAATATGGGTTGAAAAAATAAGATTAAAAAAAAATTCCAAAAAAACCAGAAAACATTAAAAATACGATGGACACCTGGCGCCGTCATTAAAAATGATTTAAAAAAAATCTGGGTTGAAGAAAATAAAAAATTCAAAAAATTCAAAAAAAAAACATTAAAAACACATGGACATGGCGTGAAAAACATTAAAATTGAGGGAAAAAAACAAAATTTTAAAACTTTCAAAATATTTAACATAGTTATACTTCCTAGTTGTATAGTTGTTCTCTCTTCCAAACAGTTGTACTTGGGGATATTTCACTTATATTAGTATTACTGTGAATTAAACTTTAATTTGTTGGTTGTATCAATAACATTTGGTACTTTAAATACATTTCCAATGTTTTCATGCAATATTATGTCTTAAAACACATTTTTTTGTATCTTTTGCATTATAAACTATTATGGATATAAACTATTCTACCATACTCTCACTTATTCTACCATACTCTCACTTATTCTACATACTCTTCATTCTATGTAAATTACTATTATACCCATTCCATTCTCCCTCATTTATTTTAAACTTTTTAATTAAAAAGGGGAAAAAACAAAAAAAAACCGCGAGACGCCCCGCACCTCGTATCCGACGTCGAGATGAATACATGACAAAGCTGAAATTGAGTTACCTTCCGGCGCTAGTGAATGATAGTCTTCCTATATATATTTATGATGATGAAGACGTTTATGGTTATCTAACGGTTGTGGATAAACAACTATGTAGAAATGCTTTGCATGTAGAGGTTATAGAAGATCTTTTGGGATGTGGATATAGTTCATTTGGTGTGAATTATGATGTTAATGCTAGTGCCATAATTGTTCACGTTGGAGACAAGGGAGCAAGAGAACTATATCAAGAGCCTATGGAGGATGTTGGTATTGGAGATGGTGAGAACAATGTTGATGACGGTGTTGAGTACAATGTTGATGAAGGGGTTGAGTACAATGTTGATGACACTCTGGATAGGTGTGAGATAGTTCAATATGATGAGCTTCCACATCATGCATAAGGAAGTCAGTCTGTAGAGGAATGGGAAGATGGTACACGTCTGGAATTAAATCAAGAATTTGAATCTAAGAAGACAGTGATAGATTGAGTTCGGAGAGCTTCACATGAAAATTGTTTTGGGATAAGATTAAGAAACTCAGATAAGACTCGATGGGTGGTAAAATGCGGTGCTGAAGGAGAAGGTTGTTCCTGGTATTTACGAGTTGTGAAGGGTTTAAATTCAACATGTTTCAAAGTCAATAGATACAATAAGATGCATACATGCTCTCAGGTGAGTACCAGCTACCGTAGTACGAGAGGCACAAAGTGATTAGTTGCATATGTCTTGAAGGAAGTGTATCCAAGTTAGTTACAGACCCCAACTCCTAAAGCTCTCATGGGTCTGGTTCAAACAAATGTAGGTGTGTCAGCGCATATGCTACCGCATGGAGAGGGAAAAATCTAGCTATTAATGAAGTGTGTGGTAGTCCAGAAGAGAGTTTCAAGTTGCTGCCTTGTTATTTTTACATGCTAGAGCAAGCGAATCCTGGTACCAAAACAAGATTGGAATTGAATGAAGAACAGAGGTTTAAGTACGTATTTATCGCTCTGGGAGCTTGCATCAAAGGGTTTCAAGGAATGAGGAACGTGATCATTGTGGATGCAACTTTCCTAAAGGCTGGTTATAACGGTGCACTAGTTTTTGCAACAGCTCAGGATCCGAATCATCACCATTATCCCATTGCCTTTGGTGTAATTGATAGTGAAAAACATGCAAGTTGGATGTGGTTTTTCGAAACTTTGAAAACCATTATTCCTGATAGTGCTGAGTTGGTTTTTGTTACTGACAGACATCAAAGCCTGATCAATGTGATAGCTATAGTGTACCTGAGCTCTCAACATGGCTTTTGTATCTATCATATGTCGCACAATGTGAAATCCCATGTTTATCATGTCAACAAAGATGAAGTTGCTGGGAAATTCAGGGAATGCGCAAGGATGTACACATAGGGTGAGTTTCTGCAAAAGTTTGTTGAATTTAAAGAAAAGTACCCTAGCGCAGCCAAATATCTTGAAAATAACCAAGAGACCATCAACAGCGAGAAAAAATGGGCAAGGTGCTATTTTCCTGGAGAAAGGTATAACATAGACATCAGCAATAGTGTAGAGTCGATGAACGGTGTTTTTAAGGATGCAAGGAAGTACTCGATATTATGTATGATCGATGAGATTGTTGCCAAATTTAGTGAATGGTTTAACAAACATATGATAGAATCCTCATCTGGTTCAGACACACATAAACTGGTGCCTTATGTGGAGAACGTATTGCACAACAGATGTGTTCTCGCGTCGAAACTTCCTGTGGTTGAGCTAAACAATTTCCAGTAGGGCTGGGCGTTTTATCCGAAACTCGAATCCGAACTCAAACCCGACCCGAAGTAGCGGGTTTGGATCGGGTTCGGATCATCTTAAATACCTGAATGGGTTCAGCCTCTAAATAGTTCGGATATCGGGTCGGGTTTGGGTAAAACCCGAAATCCAAAATTATACCCGAAGTGATCCGAAGTCGGGTCTATCCTTTGTAAAGTCGATGTATTTTTTTTTGAATACTCGATGAAACCTGACAACGGTTCCTATTCTTCAGCTTGAACCCCTAGATCCCCATATATTAAATCGAGTAATCTCAATTACTCACACTGGCACACCAAATTGGGCGTTTCTCCTCACCGGCTACTCCGTCTGAGGATTCGAGGAATCAATCACATGTAAGTTCTTCACCTCTTCCTCAGTTCATCTTCTTCGTCGTTCTTCGTTCTTCACCTTTTAATTGATTATTTTGGGGATGCTCATGTCTGGTCTATGGTTTGTCTTGCTCGAACCAATCTGTTGTTTGATCTGTTGTTTCTTTAACTTTGTGCATGATTGATTCTATGGTTTGTCTTGCTGGAACATCGAATTAATTTTTAGAAACTAGATTTTTTTCTAGAATTTGATACCGAGGATCCAGTGAGTATCGAAGTGCTTTATGAAGTCATGCTTAGCTTTGAAATCCAGATGCTACTCTAGGGAATTGCTAATTTAGTGTTTGTAAGATGAGTTTCTCGTAGGATATAAGGCTGACTCCAACTTGGAGTCTCTAAGTGCTTTATGAAGTCAAAAAAAAAAAACTTGCACTGTCAGAGTCTTTAGCTTTGTTAATGAGTTGTTTCGCTTGTGTCAAGTTTTGAATATGGAGAATCCATCTTCAATCCCTTTCTCTCTCTCTCTCTCCCTCTTCGAAGGGAATGAAGACTAATCATCTTAGTTCTGGATTTATGGATGGCTTAGTGATTATTGATTTGTAGGCTTATCGACATCCTTTGCAGGTTTATCATAAAATGTTCTTTATTCATCCACTACAAGAAAACAGTCAATTACCAACGAAATTTTACGACGATTTTAAATCGATGTAAATTTACATCGACATTACGACGGAATTACGACGAATTATGTATTCGTTGTAAATTCGTCGTAAAAATGTGTCGTCGTAATATCGTCGTAATTTGATGACGATATTACGACGACTATACGACGATTTTGAATTTCGTCGTAAACTCGATGTAACATTACGACGGATTTTTGACGAATATCACTTTCGCAAATTACGTTGTAAAATCGATGTAATTTTACATCGATATTACAACGATCAGAATTCGATGTAAATTAACGACGAGTAGACGTCGATTGTTTCCAGTTAGGTAGAACACGTTTTTAATAGGTTCACCTAATATATTTACATCGAAAATATACATCGTAAATCCGATGCAAATCCGATGCAAATCCGTTCTAATTCCGTTGGTAATTTTGAAAAATTTCTATAAATACATTCGTGACTCAAACGTAAATTTCAAAAAAAAAAAAAAACACTAATAAAAAAAAAACACACTATAAAATCTTTTTTATAAAATGTCTATATACGATCTACGGAGATGGATGTATACGCAAAAGGATTCGGAGGGAGCGTTGACGAACGAATTCAAAGAGGGGCTTGAAATATTCATGTATCAGGCCGGAAATATGCAAACAACCCTGGAAAGTGGTAATATGTTCTGTCCTTGTCGTAAATGCAAGAATACGAGATATGTTTTTATCGAGACGGTGTGGAAGCATTTACTAAATAGAGGGTTTATGCCGCAATATTATGTTTGGTATCAACATGAAGATGGTTTTGAAAGAAATCAAGCTGATCGTAGTAGTAATTATCAAGGTCATGTAGATTTTGATGAATCAAATGATCAGGGTACTAGTAGTTATCATCATCATGGTCAATATGATCAGGGTCAAGATCATGATAGGATGCATGACATGGTTACTGATGCATTTCATGAAACAAATGCTGATAATAGTGTTGAGGAACCCAACGTAGATGCGAAGCGATTTTATGATATTCTAGGCGCTGCAAATCAGCCACTTTACGATGGATGTAGAGAAGGTCAGTCTAAATTGTCGTTAGCAGCTAGGATGATGACAATTAAAACTGATCATAACTTAGCTGAGGTTTGCATGGATGATTGGGCTGATCTTATTAAAGAGTATTTGCCAGAGGATAATTTAGCTGCTGAAACATACTACGAGATACAGAAGTTGGTGTTTAGTCTTGGGTTGCCTTCTGAGATGATAGATGTATGTGTTGACAATTGTATGCTTTTTTGGAAAGATGACGATAAGCTGCAGGAATGTCGATTTTGCCAAAAACCGAGATTTAGGCCGCAAACTTCTGGGCGTAGTAAGATACCGTACCAACGGATGTGGTATCTTCCTATAAGTGATAGGTTGAAACGATTGTATCAATCTGAAAGGACAGCTGCATCGATGAGGTGGCATGCAGAACATTCACAGAGAGAAGGAGAAGTGACTCACCCGTCAGATGCAAAAGCTTGGAAACACTTTAACACGGTACACCCAGACTTTGCTAAATCTAAGCGAAATGTGTATCTTGGTCTTTGCACTGATGGATTTAGTCCATTCGGTATGTCTGGTAGGCAATATTCTTTGTGGCCAGTTATCGTAACGCCTTATAACCTTCCCCCAGATATGTGCATGCAAAG
>PKMM01047127.1:300339-314413 GCA_002933915.1 Eutrema heterophyllum | reverse complement strand
TTTAATTATTAATTTATACATCGATTTTACATCGAATTCGAATTTACATCGATTTTACATCGATCTACAGTTTACGACGAATTTACATCGATTTAATTTTACATCGGTTTACCAACGAATGTACATCCTTATATTACGACGATTTTACGACGGATTACCAATTTAAAAATTTGAGAAATCGATGTAAAATCGATGTAATGTTACGACGTCTTTACAACAAAATACCAACGAGGTGACTTTCGTCGTAAAATCGATGTAACTTTACAACGACATTACGACGGATTATTTACGACGATTTGTATTCGTCCTGGGTTTTACGACGGATTTACGACGATTCTCGAGTAACGACGATCATTTTACGAAGATTTGGCAATCGTCGCTAATTCGTCACAAAGTCTGTTTTACATCGATTTTACATCGATTCTGTCCGTTGTAAAGGACCTGTTTTCTTGTAGTGATCATCAAATACGTTTGTTGTTTGGATTTGTTTGTTTGTAGTGCATCAATCATAAATTAGTTTACTCTTTTTATTTAATTTTTTAATTAACT
Source organism: Eutrema heterophyllum (assembly GCA_002933915.1). Classification (NCBI taxonomy): domain Eukaryota; kingdom Viridiplantae; phylum Streptophyta; class Magnoliopsida; order Brassicales; family Brassicaceae; genus Eutrema; species Eutrema heterophyllum. Next base: position 313,864 of record PKMM01047127.1, on the reverse strand, counting down.
TCTTTTATTATTATAATTTTCCTTTTTTAGATGATTAACAGTTTGTCTGAAACTAATAATTTCAGCTATTCTTATGAAACTAATAATTACGATCAAGTCAGTTTATCTTATTGATGGACTGTCAAGTTTTGAATAAGTCTTCCTTGTTTTGAATTTTTTTTTGTTATTTGTGTAACAGTTAAACTTTAACTTATTCTTTTTAGATGGATTCAACATCACATCCAAATCGGGAAGATGAGGAAGAGGAGTTTAACAAACCGGATAGTAGAGGAAAACGTAAAGAATCAGCTGGAGCGAGTGGAGCAACTTCTCAGCCAGCTAAAATCAAGAGAATACTCCCTACAAGGTCTGATGCATGAGCGCATTTCACAAGAACAAAAGAAAGTCGGGACAAATGTAATTGCAACTATTGCCAAAAGGAATTTCAATGCCCAACAAAGTCAGGGACTTCAAACCTGACTAAACATCTTTCAGTCTGCAAAGATTATAAGTCGTGGGAGGGTCAAGCTGAGATTTAGCCGGTTATCAATGAGGATGGAACTACGAAGACTGCAAAGGTGTCTAAGCGTGTTTATAGAGAAGCAACGAATGAGATGCTTGTGCTTGGGGAGTTGCCTTTGTCCTTTATTGAAAGTGATGCTTGGAAACATTTCTATAGCAAGGTTAGAATAGTTTATATTTGTATCATTTAATTTGTATGTTCTTATATTTCTTTGTGTTACTAACTCTATGTTTATTTGTAAAGGTCAATCTGCCCAAGCCGCATTCAAGAAGGACATCAACCAAAGACATCGTTCAGATGTTTGTTGAAAGGAAGGCAGCCTTAAAGAAGTTGTTCTTAGGGAAAAAACAAAGAGCTTCAGTCACTACCGATATATGGGTGTCTCAAACTACAGGTTATTCTCATATACTTAACTCGTATTTTAGTAATTATTTAATTATACTTGATTTAGTTTCAAATCTGCTTTTCTCTTTCTATTTCTTAGTACATTATCAAGACTTATGAATTGAGGCCATGAATGTTTGTTCATCGTGTGAAAATAACTATAGCCAATGGTTTTTTTTACACTATCAATCTTGATATATATAATTGGCAGAGTAATTATTTGGATTTTTTTCTGTGCAAATAGTAATTATTTGAATTTAGATGTCTTTTTCAGTTGTTGTTTTGTACAAAAATACACCAACTATATTATAGTTTCATTTGCTCTCTATTGTTTGTTCTGCATTTCGATCTTTGACCATAAATACAAGAACAAACTAATTCAACCTATTTTAAGTCACGGACTCACGGCCAGTTTATTTGTCTTCTTGTAAAAGTTTTAAATTTTGCAATCGGATATAGAAACGGCAAAGACTCAAATCGTCTTAGAAGAATTCTAAATTTATATTCATTTTGATATTGTTCAAATTGAGAGTGTTATTTTCTAATATTGTTTTTTTCTTAGGTGCGTCTTATATGGTTGTAACTGTGCACTATATTGATTCCGACTGGCGGTTGAAGAAGCTGATCATAGGGTTTAAGCACGTCACAGATCATAAAGGTCAGACCATCGCTAATGTACTTCTAGGAAGCTTACACTACAAGAAAACAACGTTTTGGCGACTACAAATGGCGACTAACTAATTAGTCGCCAAAGTTGCGACTATTTGGCGACTATTTGGCAACCATTTGGCGACCAATACAATTTAGTTGTAATTAAGTCGCTAAATTACGACCAAAGAACATAGTCGCTATTTTACGACTAATTTAATACTACATTTCATACGCATAATAATAGTCGCCTAGTAGTCGCTACATTAGCGACTATTGTTCGACTCTTACACTTAGTCGCTAATTAACGACTAATTAACGACTAATTTTGGCGGATCGCAAGGCAGTCGGTAATCAGTCGTAAAATACCGGTGAAAAACACGTGTTATTCGTTTTGGGTTGGTGTACCGGTTTTATGCGACTACAACATGTAGTCGCCATTTAGAAGCCATGTANCGACTATTGTTCGACTCTTACACTTAGTCGCTAATTAACGACTAATTAACGACTAATTTTGGCGGATCGCAAGGTAGTCGGTAATCAGTCGTAAAATACCGGTGAAAAACATGTGTTATTCGTTTTGGGTTGGTGTACCGGTTTTATGCGACTACAACATGTAGTCGCCATTTAGAAGCCATGTAGTCGCTATTTAGTCGCCAGAAATGTCTATATAAGCGAAATTCACCCCATTTCTTCTCCTCATTCGATCTCAAAAACAAAAAAAAAAGAAAAAAAAAAACCAAAAACAAAAAAAATTCAGTTTTTATTAGTTAAATAATGTCGGGAAATTACAATTATAGTAATTTCCGGGAGTGGATGTATAAGAGGTACGATGAAGAGACGGGAAATTTCTCGGCAGAATTCACAACGGGGGTGGAGCAATTCATGACATTTGCAAATAGCCAGCCTCTAACATAGAGTAATGGCGGTAAGTTTTTCTTCCCTTGTAGTGTTTGCAAGAACGAGAAATTTATCTCGGGGACAAGAATTTGGAATCATCTTTATAACATAGGATTTATGCCAGATTATTATGTTTGGTATAAGCATAGAGAAGAAATCAATATGGATTTAGGATCGAGTTATGTTGATACAACGTATATAAGTGGGAGTGAAGAAGTGGGTAATGTAGTAGAAGATAGATATGTGGATATGGTGAATGATGCATTTCATCATAACGTGAGTTTTGATAACCATCATCAGGATGGTAGTTATCAGAATGTAGAAGAACCGGTACGTAACCATTCAAATAAATTCTACGACTTGTTAGAAGGTGCAAATAATCCATTATACGATGGTTGTCGTGAAGGTCACTCGCAGTTATCCTTAGCTGCTCGAGTCATGCAAAATAAGGCAGAATATAATATGAGTGAAAAGTTAGTGGATTCGGTTTGCGGAATCTTGACAGACTATTTACCAGAAGGAAACAAGTCAACCGGTTCACATTACGAGACAGAAAAATTGATGCGCAATTTAGGTCTCCCATATCATACAATTGATGTTTGTATTAACAATTGTATGATCTTCTGGAAAGATGACGAGAAGGAAGATAAATGTCTGTTTTGTGGTGTACAAAGATGGAAGCCTAAGAACGACCGACGAAGAACCAAAGTACCATACAGTCGTATGTGGTATCTACCGATTGCTGATAGATTAAAGAGAATGTATCAGAGCGAGAAGACTGCAGTGGCAATGAGATGGCATGCCGAGCACCAAGCAAAGGAGGGAGAAATGAGTCATCCTTCTGATGCGGTGGAGTGGAGATATTTTCAAGATCAAAATCTCCGGTTTGCCGAAGAACCCCGTAACGTTTATCTTGGATTATGTACGGATGAGTTCAATCCATTTGGCATGTCTCGTAATCATTCGTTGTGGCCTGTGATCTTGACGCCATATAATTTACCCCCGGGTATGTGCATGAATACATAGTATTGATTTCTTACAATTCTGAATTCTGGGCCAAATCATCTACGAGCTAGTCTCGATATCTTCCTCCGACCTCTTATTGAGGAGTTAAAAGAGTTGTGGTCTAATGGCGTTGATGCATACGATGTGTCCTTGAATCAAAATTTTAATCTAAAAGCAGTGCTGATGTGGACGATAAGCGACTTTCCGGCGTATAGCATGTTATCCGGATGGACAACCCATGGTAAATTGTCTTGTCCAATTTGTATGGAAGAGACAAAGTCTTTTTATCTACCTAATGGAAGGAAGGCGTGTTGGTTTGATTGTCACCGAATATTTCTTCCTCATGGTCATCCAATGAGGAGGAATAAAAAAGACTTCCTAAAGGGAAAAGACGCTTCGAGAGAGTATCCACCTCCGTATTTGACCGGTGAGCAAGTTTATTACAAGCGGTTGGCTGGTGTAAATCCATCAAAAACAAATGATGTTGGTGGAAACGGTCACGAAAAGAAGAAGCCGGGCTATGGGAAGCAACATAACTGGCACAAGGAAAGCATATTCTGGGAGCTGCTGTACTGGAGGGACCTCAATCTCCGTCATTGTCTTGATGTGATGCATATAGAGAAGAATTGTTTTGACAACATCATGAATACTCTTATGAGTGTGAAGGGTAAATCGAAAGACAACATCATGTCAAGATTGGATATAGAACGATTTTGTTCTCGGCCACACTTACATATTGATAGTGAGGGTAAAGCTCCTTTCCCATCCTTCACATTGACAGAAGAAGCCAGAAAAAGTTTACTGAATGTGTGAAACATGCGGTTAAGTTTCCAGATGGTTATTCGTCAGACTTAGCTACTTGTGCTGATATGGACAACCAAAAGTTTTCAGGCATGAAGAGTCATGACTGCCATGTTTTTATGGAGCGGTTAGTTCCATTTATCTTTGCAGAACTCCTAGATTGGAATGTCCACATTGCGTTATCAGGTACTAATTACGACTATTTCTTTAAATATGATTATAGTAATTTATATAGTAACCTCATGCAATTTTCACGTATATTGTAGGGGTTGGAGCATTTTTCCGGGACTTATGTTCGAGAACTTTGCATAAAAGTCGCGTTCAAATTCTAAAACAGAACATAGTTTTAATCCTATGCAATTTGGAAAAGATCTTTCCACCTTCATTTTTCGATGTGATGGAGCACCTGCCTATACATCTCCCCTATGAAGTTGAATTAGGAGGCCCTGTCCAGTATAGGTGGATGTATCCTTTTGAAAGGTTTTTCAAAAAGTTGAAAGGGAAAGCAAAGAACAAAAGATATGCGGCAGGATCGATTGTTGAATCATATATCAATGACGAGATTGCTTATTTCTCAGAGCACTACTTTGCCGCGAATATACAAACGAAATCAAGGTAAATGCTAAAATCAATCACATCATGTCCACTTTGCCATTTAATTTGTATACACATGCTATGTATTTTAATGTGAAATCAAGGTAAATGCTAAAATCAATCACATCATGTTTTGGCATTTGTTACTCATTTGGTCAGGTTAACAAGATTCGATGAAGGTGAAGTCCCCGTATATCATGTCCCTGGAGTACCTTCTATATTTACTCACGTAGGCCGTCCAAGTGGAGAAATGCATGAAATATGGCTCTCAGAGAGAGACTATCAATGCGCACATGCATATGTTTTACGAAATTGTGACTATTTCAGCCAATTGAGAGGTATATAAGTTGGCATCTATCCCAGTTTGCGTTTTAATATATATAATCCTTGTTTAATTTCTCATATTTGTGTTGGTCTTGTGTAGTATGTTCGAGGAATTTATTTCTGCAAAATATCCATGACTTTCCGAAAAAGAACTCTCCGCGAAAAGAGCTGACGAATATCATTTATGGGTGAAAGAATATGTAAGTCTAAAAAATATTCATAACTATGCATATATTTATACTTATATATATTTACGCTATTTTTTATATATATGCATGTTACTTACTGGAACGCCACGAATCAATTTCCTACTTGGGTTCAAGAGATAGTGCATGGACCTTTGAATAAGGTCAAAACCTGGCCAATGTATTTTACAAAAGGCTATTTGTTTCATACGTAGAATCACGGCGCTGGACGAAAGACATGTAACTATGAGGTCTGTGTTAAAGGTGAAAATTACACTGATGCATCCGATGCAGCTGATTTCTACGGGACCTTAACTGATATCATATAACTCGAGTACGAGGGGATGGTCAATTTGAGAATCACACTTTTTAAGTGTAATTGGTATGACCATGTTATCGGTAGAGGCACTCGGAGGAGCAATGGTGGCGTTGTAGACGTTCTTTCATCAAGAAAATACAATAAATATGAACCATTTATTCTAGGTACGTACTTATGTATATATTTTTATATAGCATTTTATTAATGTCGATATCATATATATATATATATATACATATGTATAACTTAAATATACAAGTTGATTTTGCAAACAGCCTCGCAAGCGGATCAAGTTTGTTATATTCCGTACCCATATACAAAGAAACTGAAGCAGTTGTGGCTCAATGTTCTAAAAGTGAATCCGAGGGGAAACATTTCAGGGGAATATGAAAAAAAAAACCGCTCTTTTGCAAACAAAAAATGATGGTGCTGTATTGATGACAACAATTGAAGATCTCGTACTTGACAATTTCGTACAAGGAGACCCAATAAACCTCGATTACGATGTCAGAGATGCAGAACCAGAAGATAAATTTCGGTGTAATTTGTCGTCTTCTGGTGAAGAATCAGATGACGAAGAACCCTACTAATTAACTATGTTACTTATCACACAATTTTGGTGTAATTTGTCTTTTACATTATTTGTCGTTTTGAGTATCACAAAAAATACAAAAAACTTGTCCTCACAAGGATTCGAACCCTGGGGGCGCATTGAATCAAGAGTGAGAAATTACCAGTAGGCCATAGTCATTCATTGGTATTTATCACACAAAAATTATTAAGTCAACCAGAAAAGATTAAAAAAAAAAAAACCTATTCGTCCTCACTAGGATTCAAACCGTGGGGGGGGGATCGAACAAAGAGTGGGAGAAATTACCAGTAGGCCAGAGTCGTTCATTGGTATTTATCACACAAAACTATTATTAACTAGACCAGCTAAGATTAAAAAAAAAAAACCCTAATTTCCCCTACGTCACTACGAGACCCTTAGTCAAAAAATTGATTTCCCTTTGCTCATCTTCTTCGATTCCTCTTTCGCACATCTTCTTTGATTTCTTCTTCGATTTCTTCTTTGATTTCTTCTTCGATTCCTTTGTCCAATCTCTTCTCCTTCGATTCCTCATCTTCGATTCTTCGAATCCCTCTGTCGAATCTCTTCTCCTTCTTTTCCTCTTCTTCCATTCCTCTTCGAAACCCTAGCCTCACAATCTTTCCGGCGAATATCTCAGAGAAGAGCCCACGATGCCAGCAGGGAAGATCAGTGGAAAACAGAAGAGAAGAAACGCTCCCAACGTTTCTCAAAGACCCGGAGGGTCCAATCCTGGCCCGACTACGTCACGAACACCGAAACCTCTTCCGCCGCAGTACAACTTCACGCCGGCGACCCAAGTTCCTCCGACTCAGTCGCCACCACCTCGAGTCGCCGTCAACAATCAACCGTCAACCTCAGCACCAAATGTCCGGAGGTTTCCACCGCCACAACAACTTTTCCATAACTCCATGCTTCAACAAGGTGGAGAAGAATGCCGTGCTTCTGATTCGGCTCCACTGGAGGACGCTCATGCGTCAACACTTCAGAACTCTCAGGCTCAGAGTCATCCATCTTCTCAAGGACACAACTTCGAAGACGAATCTCCAGTGTTGCCGGATCTCCAGGAAGACACGCTGCGGGCTTTGAATGCTCTGGTTATGGTGCCAGACCGGGATAAATTTACCACCGTCCTCTCTCCCACACCAACGCCGAACTCGACTTGGTAAGTTCTCCATCTTTTTATCGCATTTGAACACAAGATTGCTTAGTGGAATTCTGGTTTTGTCTGTTGGTTGAATGGAATTCTAATTGTATAGTTTTCTGTTGGTTGAGTGGAATTCTGGTTTTGTCTACTTAGTCAAAGATGATTTTGTGAGATTGCTTAGTCAAAGATGGTTTTGTCTAATTGTATTGTTGTTGTTATCGTTTTGTTTTGTGAGAATGTGTTTATGATAGAGTCTAGATTAGTTGATGATTCTGGTCTGCTATGGTAATGCTTGTGTAGAATAATGCTTGTGTAGAATGTTTTAGGATATAGTGTAGACACATTCTTAGTTTTCAATCTTAGTTTTCTGTCTGTTCGGCTTAGCTTTTTCTTTCTTGATTTAGAATGTGTATGTGTGTAGAATGTGTCAATCTTAGTTTGTGTCTATGTCTGTGTGTAGAATGTGTTTGATGGTCTGAGTGTAGACACATTCTCTGAGTGTAGTAATCGTGTCTGTGTGTAGAATGTGTTTGATGGATTTGATTAGAATGTGTTTACTGGTCTGAGTGTAGACACATTCTTGATGTTTGACTGTCTGAGTCTTAGTGTAGACACATTCTCTGAGTGTCTGCGTGTAGGCAGAAAGCAAACCTTTGTGTAGAATAATGCTTGTGTAGAAATGTGTTTTGATAAGTCTTAGGTCTCTGATGTTTAATCTTAGGGTCAGTTTGATGTCTAAGTGTAGACACATGCTTCTGGTTTCATGTGTTTTGATTAGTCTTAGGTCTCTGATGGTTAATCTTAGGGTCAGTTTGATGTCTAAGTGTAGACACATGCTTCTGGTTTCATGTGTTTAATCTTAGGTCCCTGATGGTTAATTAAACGTTTGCTTTATTTCATGTGTGTTTGAAGGTTTACTCGCGACAAGGGATCGAAACTAGTTTAGACAAATACTAAAGTCTTTACAAACAAATTCGATGCTCCCTACTAGAGCTGGACATGTGTGCCTCGTGGCAGACAAGAAAGATACTTCATGGAGTTCGCAGTACAGTTTTCTGTCCTATATTGGTTTACTTGTCATGTTTTCACTCTTGTTCTATTTTCACTAACATCATTCTTTTTGTATTGTAGAAAACCCACACATGGGATCCCTTGATAACAGGGACAGTTCAAGGGTATTTCGAGGAGATCTGTAAACGCCGGATGAAAGACATGGTTAGCAGCGTGAGGACTAGTCGAGAGGACCTAATTGGATCGGCGAATCTCTCTGGAAAACGATGACCGACTACTGGGACACTGAAGAAGCAAAGCAAAGGAGTCTTACCTATTCCAATGCTCATATGTCTGACCGTGAAGGTCTCGGTCCTCACATCCACTTATCAGGGCCAAAGTCGTATCAACAAATCCAACAAGAATTGGTTAGTAACTTTATTCATTTTCTTACACCTTAACAACTTTAAATTATGTCATAATCCTTTGTTTATTTTGTAACATTGCAGGAAGAGGAATTGGGAAGACCGGTTAGTCTTGGTGAGGTTTTCATTAAGACTCATACAAGGCCATATGGTACGTATGTCGATAGGAAGGCGGAGAAAATCGTTCAAACATATGAGAAGAAGTTGCAAGAGAAGTTGTCTGAGCTCGGGACAGACACTTCAGAAGTTTCGGACGGTGCTTCGGAACCTCGAGAGCTAACAACAGATGAATATACGAGCATCTTTCTTCATGTAATACAACAGATGAATATACATTTTTCACATTCCACAGTTATAGTCTTGAATTCTGGTTTTGATATTGACAATCTTGAATTCAGGTTTTTTCTCATACTTTTCACAGTCCACCGATATGAATTCAAGAGGAACTCCTTATGGAGTTGGAAGCTTGAAGTAGACTCTTCTCAATGGCAAACGCAAGCAACTAGGAGACTTTTCATCGTTTGTTGCACTGCAAGAGCAACTGAATGAAGCTCAGAAGAAAATCGAAGAGCATTCTGCTTACAATGAACGGTGTGATGCTGAGGTTGCTGCCCGTGAAGCAGAGCACTCCCGAGCTGCAGCTGTGCAAAAGGACAAGCTCGAGCACTTCTCCTTGGTGGAAAAGTACCTACGACAAACTGATCCGCGGTTTCTAGACTTCGTGGCTTCGCATTCAACTCCAGCAACAACCGAAATCAATCTGCTTCCACCAACCAGTCAACCAGATCCAAGTACAATAGCTTAGCTTACTAATCTCTGTTTTTTGAACCTGTTTTGTGAACTCATGAACCTGTTTTGTGAACTTGTTATTTTTGTTTATGTTTTAGCATTTGTTATGGAGTCTGAATACTTATATTTATAATCAAATGTTATTTTGTATCTTTAAGTTTTGTAACTTTAAGTTTAAGTTTGTATCAAAAGAGGTTACCATTTGAGAAACAAAACAAACACCAATCGATCATACCATATTCTAATTTTGACAACGAATATAGTCACTAAATAGTCGCATGTTAGTTGCCAAATAGTCGCAGAAGAATAGCTAAGTAGTCGCAAAATATTTAAATCCTCGAAGCTTGATGTTCCTATTAGTCGCCAAATAGTCGGTCCATTAGTCATAGAATAGTCGGTAAATAGTAACTAAATTTTACAACTATTTAGTGACTAAAACTATCCGACTGCATCTAGACCCATTCTATAGTCGTTCAATAGTCGTAAATATAGTCACCGATTAGTCGCATAATTTTGCGACTACTTTACGACGATTGACCGTCTACACACTGTTCATGTGCTGTAGTCGTAAAGTAGTCGCCATTTTAGGCCTAGTTTTACGACTACATACTTTACCGACTACATGTTTTAGTCGCTAATTAGTCGTAAACCACCTTTTACTGACTATTTGGCGACTACTTCTGCAGTCGCCAAAACACTGTTTTCTGGTAGTGTTAGCTGATTGGGGAATAGAAAAAGTGTTATGTGTAACAGTACACAATGCGACATCTAGTAGTTCAGCTTTAAGGAAGTTTGAAAGTAGTTTCTCCTTATTATCTGAAGATGCTTTAGTATTAAAAGGGAAATTTATGCATATGAGATGTAGTGGCCATATAATTAACTTGATTGTGAGGGATGGAATGGCTGAGATAGATGCGAATGTGACTGCCATTCGCAATGGTGTTGCATATGTCAGATCTCATACAAATAGACTTAGGTCGTTTGAGCTTAAGGTGGATTCTGGAAAGATAACAAGGGGTAGTTTACCTTTGGATGTGAAAACTCGTTGGAACTCAACATATTTGATGTTGATCACGGCCCTTAAGTTTAGGATCGCCTTTGACAAGATGGATGCGGAGGATAAGTTGTATAACGACTATTTCTTAGAGCTTGACAATGGATCAAAAAGGGTTGGGCCTCCTCAGATTAGGGATTGGAATGCGGTTGAGAAGTTATGTCGGTTTCTTGTCATCTTCTATAACTCAACATTAGTAGTTTCAGCTTCTTCATCTTTGAATGCACATAAATGTTATGGGGAGATAGTCACCATAGCGACTAATCTTATATCACTTAGCAAAAGTGTGGACTAGGAATTGAAGACGAAGGCACATGAAATGTATAAGAAGTTTGATAAGTATTGGGATGGATTAAAGAACATCAACAAGATGTTGATTGTAGCTACGGTTTTTGATCCTTCAAAGAAGATGGAACTTGCAAACATGTGTTTTGAGGAGCTATATGGGGTAGAGAGTTTAGAGGCTAAGGAGATGTATGATGGGGTTATTAATGTTGTGAGATGCTTGTTCAACGAGTACAGCCGCATATATGGTAATGGTACCAGCTCAAATCACTACAAGAAAACAGGCGTTTTCTGACGGCGGTTTCCGTCGGAAATCTGTCGGAAACGACCACTTCCGACGGTTCTAGGTCGTCGGAAACGGATATCCGCCGGAAATCCGTCGGAACATTCCGACGGATGTTAGTCGTCGGAAACAGGTCGGACATTTCCGACGGACCTATTTCCGACGGATAATTGATCGGAAATAAGTGTCGGAAAGTTGTCGGAAACCCGTCGGAAATATTACCGACGGATTTCCGACGGATCTGTGTCAAAATATTCCGTCGGTAGTCCGTCGGGAATCCGTCGGTAAGATTTCCAACAACCTTCTGACGGATTTCCGACGGATATATATAATTTTTTTTAATAATATATAACTAAATTATATTCTATTTAAATAAAAAAAAATCTATATAAATAAAAAATAATTATAAATATAAATTTGATTTAAATAAATTCATAAAATATAAAATTTTATTACAAAAAAAAACATAAAATGTTATAAAAAGAAAAGAAAAAACATGAAATTTAATCCGGAAATAAATCGGGGAAGGCCTTCTTCATGGTCGCCTGCAAAGCGCTGAGCTCTTGACGGGTTGAGTCGTGAGCGGTCTGCAACTCCGCGTGTGCGCACTGCAACTCACCGACCTTCTCGTCACGGTCTTTCACCGTTTGGCTGAGCCTCTCGATTTCTTCTTTGTACTCTGAAGCATATCGAGGCATAGAGGAGGAAGATTCCTGGGTTGGAAGCCTACCTAACCCCGCGAATCGACCTTTGACTTGTCGAGTTTCCTACGAAAGTTTAAAAATGTTATTAAAGAAAATTACAAAAAAAAGAAAAATTGAAATCAAATTAAAACATACCTCGAGAACAAGTTGGTTGATATGTTCTCGGGATAACTCGTTTGAAGACGACGATCCGTCGAGAGTGACATGCGACATCGAAACTTCATGTTCCGTCTTCTTCTCCATGCACTTCTCGACAAGGTCACGCATCCCCACATCTTGGATCAGACCGGATTTCTTGTTGGTGTGCCTTTGCTCGATTACTTTAAGATAATCCGGAGGTTTGCCGTCTGCCATTGCCTGTGAAATTTGGTTAAGTAAAATAAAAATAAAAATGAAATTATTAAATTAAAATGGAAATTAAACTTACCATTTCCATAGCCTCGCGTTCGACGGTCTTTGCGCCCCCGTTGTGAATGTAGATCCCCTTCCCTCCTCGCTCGCTCTTCTGGTTCTTCGAGTTTTTCTCGGAGAGCTCCTTCGTCTTCGGCTTACTCCAGTACTCACATAAGCCTTTCCACATGTCATCCTCGAGGTCCTTCGGCTTGCCTTTGTTATGCTTCCACTTCTGCTTCCACTCGTGCATGTGCTTTGAGTACGAAAGCGCGGCAAACTTGTCGAATTGGCCAATAACTTTCGTCGTATGATAATGGTGCCACGTGAACTCTTGCTACAAAATAAAAAACATAATGTTAGTTTTCAAAATAAAAAATAACAAAATGAACCAAAAAAAGAAAAATATATTAAAAAACAACTTACCGCGAAAGTCCGGTGCCACAAGTCTTTCTCGTCGGTTGGCATGTCCAAGTACTTCTCGTACGGTTTTACCAACATGTTGTGGAGCATCCGCAAGATCGCCTTGTTTATCTCCGTCGACAACTTAAACCTGAAAACATTAAAAAAAAATAGAATTAAATATGTTAAGATTAAAAATATAAATAAATTGAAATAATAAATGAAAATTCACTTACCAAGTCCCGTCCTCGAACTTCGGGTCGAGACGGATGCAATGGTCTTGGTTCGGCTGCTGGACTAGATCTTCGATCCTAATCCGGCTCCGAGCAGCGGATTGCTGGGAGTCCGAGACTTCAGTTCCCGAGCTCGATCCTCCAGTAGGCGTAGCCCGAGAACCACGAGAATGGCGGCCTTGGGAGCCGCCGCCCGATTGTAGTGCGCCCTCGTTAATCATGCGGGAAAAACGTAAAATCGTTAGTACATTGAAATCTAAAACTTCCAAAAGTTCAAGAAATTTCCCGAAAATTTCAAAATACTATATATATAGTTTTTAAAAAACGTTTTTAATTAATTCTCATTTTCTAAATTTTCTAAATACTAACAAAATCTAAAAAAATTCTCATAAGTTTTTTTATAAAAACGTTTTTTTATATAATTATACAAAAGTATTTTATAAAAACATTTTTTGTATAAAATCGTTTTTTATATAAGTTATTTATAAAAACGTTTTTTCCTTTATATATATAATTATAAAAATGTTATTTCTAAAACGTTTTATATATAAGTTTTATATATAATTTTTATA
>PKMM01047127.1:262864-299865 GCA_002933915.1 Eutrema heterophyllum | reverse complement strand
TCATCAATGTTAAAGACTTTGAATGAGTTTATAACTTATACAACATCAAAACATATACATTTCACATAAATCAACTATACCTTATACTATAACTTATACAAACACTTCTATCAAATTTTATAAATTCTATATAACAAAATTATTTTGAAATATGAGATGTTCAACCTATTCTATATACATCATACAAGTGTTTATAAACAATTTCCACAAAAAAAAAACCTATACCCTATACCCTAAACAACATTTTTCAAAATATCCGTCGGAAATCCGTCATAAATTTCCGACGGATTTCCGACGGATTAAGTTACTCGGGCTAAATCAAATGTCTAAGTTTTTTTTTTTTGATTTTCGGATTTGTTACACATAGTAAATCAAATGTCTAAGTTTCTAGTTCCAAATAATTAATATATTACACATTACACTTCAAATACAAGTACATATTTTACAATGCAAAGTTTATAATTAAAACTACTCCGAATCTGATGATGAGTAATATGATTCTGCTGAATCGGAAGTTTCACCAAATTCGTCAAATTCTTCCTCTGAATCCATAAAAATGCAATTCAAACCGAGCATTCCCGGGTACTGAACATCGAAAATCTCATGTACGACACCATAGTATACAAGATCACCAGACTGAGTAGATACACCGTAATCTGAAGTTGTCGCACTCCTATCATCCCAAAGAATCTTAAAAGCGTACCCCCGTGTGTTATACATAACATGTGACTGCACATTTGTTAGTGGAAAGCGCGAAATTTCTTCTAACCACGTGGGAAAGCTTTGTCCGTTAGCTTTCTCTGTCGTCACCTGCAAGAATAAATTAAAAATGAGTAAAAGAAATCATTCATTATATATGAAAGTTTAAACAAGGAAATTAAAATACTTACATAATCTCTTAACCAACATCCGAACTCTTCCTGTTTGAGCTCGATTAGCTCGTCCTCTGTTTTGTTCGGAAATGAAAAACGTTGATAAGCCAAATACAAGCTGTGACATTGAAGCGATCATCACGTTAATATATATAAGCAAGGACCTAATAAGTAATTAATAATTTGGTTCAATTTAATACCTCTCATATTCTTCAATTCTGTCGCAGTTTGTGAGAATATACATATGCAAATGATCCCGTTCCTGCGATGAAAGTCTCCGCTTCTTGCCTTTTCCACTAAGTCGTCCAATCTCTAAGAATATATGAGGAACATCGACCGGATAGAAAGGTACTACGCCTCCGTCATCATGTCGAGCTGCTCTACGACTCTTCGTATTGACTTGTGATGGAAAGTAGAACTCGGCAAAATGTGAAGTTTCTTCATTGATACTATGTGCGACAATAGAACCCTCCACTCTGCTCAAATTTTTCACCTTTTTCTTTAGATGAAACATATACCATTCGAAAGGATACATCCAACGGTACTGAACCGGGCCTCAAAGCTCTGTTTCTCGAGGGATTGTTAGATGTTCCATAACATCAAAGAAGGAAGGCAGAAATATCTTCTCCAAATTGCAAAGGATTATAGGTATATTATCCGCAAGATTGCGGATACCGTCTGATGTAAGAGAGAGAGAACATATATCTCGGAAAAAGGCACCAATCCCTGCAAAATATGGATAACAAATGAATAATTAAATACTAAAGTATATATTATGTAAAATATTAACAAAATAATTTAATGATTGTACCTGCAATTGCTTCGTGGACATTACGTGGTAGAAGACATGCAAAGGCAAATGGAAGGAGGCGCTGCATTACCACATGGCAATCATGACTCTTCATCCCAGTAAACTTTCCTTCTCCATGATCAACGCAGTTCCGAAGGTTAGATGCGTATCCGTCCGGGAATCTAACACTTTCGGCAATCCAGTCAAAAAACGCGGTCTTTGAAGGTTCATCCAAACGAAAAGCCGGGACCGGAGGCTTCCCGTTCCCTGTCACATGTAGTGCTCTACGAGAACAAATGTCTGGCAAGTCCAATCTAGACTTCAGATTGTCCTTCGTCTTCCCTTGGACATTGAGAACGGTGTTCATAATGTTGTCGAAAAAATTCTTCTCAATGTGCATGACATCCAGATTATGCCTCAAAAGATGGTCCTTCCAATAAGGCAAATCCCAGAAAATACTTCTCTTGTGCCAATTATGTACGTTGCCACAACCATCAATAGGATGATGCCCGTTACCACCACAATCAACCGTCCTATCTGCACCAAAATCTCTGAACTGATCTAACAAATACTGTCCATCTAACTCAGGAGGTGGACCATCAATTACTTTCCGGTTCTTCCTTAACAATGTGGTGCTCTGACGATAAGGATGATCGCTAGGTAGGAATCGCCTATGACAATCAAACCAAGAGGTTTTGCGTCCGTGCTTCAATTGGAACGCATCTGTGCTATCTTGACAGTACGGACACGATAACCTTCCGTGCGTTGTCCATCCTGATAACATGCCATATGCTAGAAAATCGCTAATGGTCCACATAAGTACCGACTGTATGACGAAATTCTGCTGACAAGAAACATCAAACGCCTCAACACCTTGGGCCCATAACATTCGCAACTCATAAATCAATGGCTGCAAAAACACATCAAGTGATCTCTTTGGATGCTCTGGTCCAGGAACGAGAATGCTAAGGAACAAGAACTCCCGTCTCATGCACAAAGATGGCGGCAAATTGTAAGGTGTTACAATTACTGGCCACAAAAAATATTGTATGTCGTGCTTCCCAAAAGGGTTGAAACCATCGGTACATAATCCAAGGTATACGTTCCTCGCCTCATACGCAAAGTTGGGATACATAGATGGAAAATGTTTCCATGCTCCTGCGTCTGACGGATGGGCGATTTCTCCATCTGTTGTATGCTCTGCATGCCATCTCATTGCTCCCGTTGTGCGCTCTGACTGATATAACCTCTTCAATCTCTCTGTTAACGGCAAATACCACATCCGTTTATATGGCACTGACACTCTTCCGCCTGTTTCTTTATACCGAGGTTTGCGACAAAAACGGCATGTCGAACGGTCTGCGTCATCTCTCCAGTAGAGAATACAGTTGTCAATGCATACATCTATCATCTGATACGGCAATCCTAGACCTTGAACAAGTTTCTGTATCTCATAGTATGATGCCGGTGCAAGATTATCTTCTGGCAAAATGTCTTTCACAAAATCAGCGATTGCATCAACGCAATCCTCACTCAAATTGAAATCCGTCTTTATACCCATCATCCTAGTTGCAGTTGATAAAGGGGAATGTCCACCTCTACACCCATCATATAACGGATGTTTAGCAGCGTCTAACATATCAAAGAATCTCCGAGATTCTAAGTTAGGTTCTTCTCCTCTATCTCCATACTCATCAACCGATGGTATACTTTCACGAAATGCATCGTTCACCATCTGAACATGACCTACAGTACTTTCCACTTCCATTGCAGGTTCTTCTAAGTTAGCGTTATCTCCAATATATTGTTCACTAGTACTAGCATAATTATCAACCATTGTATCATTTTTTCCATGATAATACCAAATCTTGTAACCCGGCATAAACCCATGACAATAAACGTGTGACCATACTTCATCTATCACGATTAATCTACGATTCCCACAATTCTTACAAGGGCAGTAGATTTTACCGGTTTTTTCGCTTTCTTCTGATTACCCGCAAATGCCATGAATTCCTGAAGAATACTTTTTCGTAAGGAATTAGATAAGAGAGGTTTTTTTATGTTGTTGTGATTGTAAATGAGAGGGTGGATACGTTTTTATAAGGAAAATTATGCGTGTTTTCCGACGGATACAATGTAGATATTATCGATGTCGGCAACGATGTCGACAAGGTCAACATCTATCGAACATCCGTCGGAAATCCGTCGGAATTTGTTCGACGGATGGCCGTCGTCGGAAATCCGTCGGCATTATGTCGGCAACATCAGTATTTGTCGGAAATCCGTCGGAATTCGCCGGACGGATTTTTATCGTCGGAAATTTCCGACGGATTTCCGATGGTAACGGGTTTCCGACGGGTTTCCGACGGATGATACGTTGTCCAAATTCCATTGGAAATCCGTCGAAAATTTCCGACGGATTTATGGCCGTCGGAAATGGCCATGTTTTCTTGTAGTGAATGTCCAACCGTCTCAGTCTACACAATCCTCTCAGTCTTCACGCGAGCACTCAATTGAAAGGATGGATTTGATAGATGATGGTTTTGGTTATCAGAGGATTGATTTGAGGTACAAGCAGAAGTTAAATGATATAGGAGTAAAAGATAAAAGGGACGAATGAGAAATCTATTTGAAGGAAAGTGTAGAAAATCCGGACTTGATGGTAGGAATAGAATACAATGTTCTCTCATGGTGGAGGAAAAACAGCTCCAAGTATCCGGTTTTATCAAAGATTGCTCGGGATATGCTTTCAATGCAAGTGTCATCAGTTGCATCCGAGAGTGCTTTTAGCACTAGTGGTAGGATCCTAGACCCATATAGGAGTTGTTTGACTCACTATATGGTTGAGGTATTGATGTGCACTGAGCAATGGATGAAACAAGACATTCGGATTGATTCAAAAGTGCTCACAAATGCACATATACTAGCTGAACTTGAAGAACTAGAAAAGCTTGAGAGAGGTATAAGTTTCATTCTCTTATACTCTATGTTATTTTTTTGTATTTGTGGTTTAACAAATGGTTTGTATTTTTTTATATTTGCAGACTCTGAATCGGCAATAGTGCAAGAAGAATAGTGGTTTAACAAATGGTTTGTATTCCAACTCTCTGCTACAAGGTTCGTTGCTTCTTTGACAATATATAATCAATAGTTTGTTAATTGTTTTGGTTATTTTTTATATGAGTTTTTGTTTTATATCACATGAACTTTGGAATGCTTTTGATTTATTTTACTCTATCTCTTTAAGACTTTAACAATATGCTTTAGAATTTATGGATTTTATCTCTTTAAGACTTTAAGAATACGCTTTGGAATTTATGGATTTTTATTTCTATGTTTCTTTGTTGAATTATGGGTTTTATTCATAGTTTGGGTTTTTTTTTTCATAGTTCGGGTAAAATACCCGAAATTACCCGATTATACCCGAACTTACCCGAAACAATAGTTACTTTGGTTATAACCAAACCCGAACCGAACCCGATTAGTACTGAACCGAACCCGACCCGATAGCTTAAAATACCCGAACGGGTCCTATGATCCTAAACCCGAAATACTCAAAACCCGAAATACCCGACCCGAACCCGAACAGGTACCCGAACGCCCAACCCTAGTTTCCAGTTAGAGTACAAAGTCAACGGAAAAGATGGAATGAGTTATGTGGTGGACATGTTAAAGAAAACTTGCGATTGCAAGCTTTTTGACATATACAAGTATCCTTGTGTCCATGCATTAGCCATAGTGATTAAATTGTCGAAGCAAAAAGATAGACCTAGGGATATCCAGTATCATGAACTGTGCTCAAGATATTATTGGTTGGAGCAGTGGGTGTTGGCGTATGTGAGAACGATTTATCCAGTGGCGCAAAGGTCTCAGTGGATTATTTCGGCTGAAACACAAGAAGTGATATGCTTACCTCCAAAGTTCCCTAAACGCAAGGGAAGAAGGAAAGAAAAAAAGTTTACATCGGCTGGAGAACATCGCCAGGGAAATAAGAGGGTGCCAGACCAGAACTTCCAACAAACATGGTTTAATTGTTCAAATTTCAACGCTACGATCTAATTTGTGTTGTATTTGTGTATCATTGGAACAACTAAGAACTACTGTTTCTTCAAATTCCATTTCAGACACTATTTTCTCTTCTTTTAAGTATCACTGGAACAACTAAAAACTACTGTTTGCGATTTAGTACAACTGTTGGTAATATAGTACAACTGGAGACACTAAGAATTATCAGAATATGTTTCAAATTCATCACAATCAAGTCTACTTTGTAATTTGTGTTTGTATATGTAATTCTTTGATATTATTTGTTTTGTAAAACTACATAAACTGATTTTCGTAACCGTACAACTATGTTCATTTTCTTTTTTTTTTAAATAACGAAATTAGTTTTTTTAAAAACGAAACATCATTTTTTATTTTCATACACAAGTAATAAATTGATATAACATTTATTAGGTAAAGAAAAGTTTTTTTTTGGATAATGGTTTTTATCATATTCTTGTTTTCCCATCAAACACCTTATAATTTTATGATGACTTTGTTAACTTTAACCACCTTATAATGAAAAAGATACGGAAAATGTGATTTAAGACATATTATTGCATGAAAACATTGGAAATGTACTTAAGATACCAAATGTTATTGGTACAACCAACAAATTAACTTTAATTCACAGTAATACTAATATAAGTAAAATATCCCCAAAGTACAACTGTTTGGAAGCCGGAACAACTATACAACTACAAAGTATAACTATGTTATATTTTTCCCTCCACTTTTAATTTTTTAGATTTTCGTTTTCCCTCCAAAAGGGGTCTAATCGCTAAAAGCAGTATAAAAGTGTAGAATAGTTTTTTTTTTCCATTTCTACCTTCGAAAAAAGAAAAAAAAAACTAGAGAGATTTTTAATTTCTGGGTTTTATATGTAAGCGATTTTTGGGTTTTATATGTAGGTTCGCGATATATGGATTTTTAATTTCTGGGTTACTAGATCTAGGGTATGCGATGGATGAGAAAGCTTTTCGTTTTTATACAGTGATATGGGAACTTTCAGCTACAGTCAAGAGTCTTCCTCCAGAGCAACTTTTAGTAGTGGTTGTTGCAGAGCTGATGGTGAATTTGGAATTCTGATTACTTGTTCCTGTGGTGGACAAGTGATTGTGCAGACATCTGACACAGAAACCGACCCAAGGAGGAGATTCTTTACCTATCGGGATCGTGATGTGAGAATCTTCTTCACATTTGTGATTTTGACTGCTCCCCCTTTCAATTTCTGGATTTTGTGATGCGATATTGTGGGTTTCATATGTAGGATGGTGGCTATCACATTCGGAAATGGTGGGATCATGCTGTTGAGGAGGAACTAACTCTCATACGGCTGCGGATTGAAGAGCAGGCAGAGAAGATTCAAAGCGTTGCCAGAATTGGGGTTGCCCGTGTCAATGCGTGTGCAGATGATACAAATTTGGAGACAATGGAGACAATGCGTGTGCAGATGCAGAACAATGTTTATGAGATTGCAAAGCTGAAGGAGTTACTGCAGGGTCTTGCGGGTCTAATTATGTTTGTTGCTGCAGGTTTCTACTTGTTTAAGTAGAAGAGAACCATGTTATTTGTGTTCGTTGTACTGTCTTAATGCGGATGAAGATCCTTTAATTTCAGTCTTTCCAAAAGGTCTTCGTATTGTAATAGACTTCTTTGTTCCTAATATAACCTAGTTGTCCCTAGTAATTTTCAGTCATTCCAAAACATTGCATAGTTGTCTCTAATATAACCTAGTTGTCCCAACCTTAGTATAACATGTAATACTGACGGACAACTATAGCCCAAATTCACAATAACATAGCATAGTTCAAAATACAAAAGATAGATAGCTCAAGTTTTTTTGTCCAAAAAAAAAAAAAAGATATTTCAAGACGAGAACTTAATTCTTCTTCGTCATCTTCCGCTCCCTGAACTCATAAGGGCTTCTAATCCTTTTTCCCTCGAGATTCGTCTCTTCCTTTGTATCTTCCTCATCATTAATCTCCTCATCTACCTCTTCCCCTCATCCTCCTTATTAGCCGCGTCGTCCACTATCGCTTTCCATTCCTCATCCTCTTTCCTCTTCTTCTCCTCTTCTTCTTCTTTCCTCTTTTCATCTTCTTCTTCTTTCCTCCTCTTCTTCTTTCCTCTTCTTCTCCTCTTCCTCTTATGCTCCTCTTCTCCTCTTCTTCTTCTTATGTCCTCTTCTCCTCTTCTTCTTCTTTTTTCCTCTTCACCTCTTCTTCCTCTTTCCTCTTCTTCTTCTTCTCCTCTTCTCTCTGTTTCAAATTCATTTCTTCTTCTTCTCCTCCTCTTCTATCTGTTTCTTCACCTCTTCTTCTTTCCTCTTCTTCTCCTCTTTTTCTTCTTCTTTCCTCTTCTCCTCTTCTTCTTCTTCTTCTTTCTTCTTCTTCTCTCCTATTCTCCTCTTCTTCTTCTTCTTCTTCTTCTTTCCTCTTCAACTTTTCTTCTTTCCTATTTTCATCATACAACACCAAACTGCCTCCTCCATTTCCCTCGTTCACAGACAACTCCACGTTTTTAATTCTTCTGTCATGGTCATCTAGCTTCTCCTTCATTTCCTTAAACCCATCTATCACTGTTTTGTTCAAACACTCTAGCCCTGCGATCATTTTTTCCACTTCATTCTCCGAAGAAAGCATCAAAGCAGATGCCTTTTTACCAACTCGACCTTCTATTCGGAGAACATGTTTTTTCCCTTTACTCTTTCGGCTATTCACATCTTGCTTGTACATCTCCTCGAAGAATATATCTCTCTTTTCTTCCACCAGAATCGTTTTCCAACCATCAATAACTGTATCAACTTCATCTTGCTCCCAATCCTCATCATCCATGATTCCAGCCAACAGTTGCTCCTCATCCTTGGATGGAGCCAACACAATATGAATCTCATGTGACTACCAAGAAAAACAATTTATAAACAACCCCATGATAGATCATTAATGAATATAGTTAGTAATTACATAAGGTTTGATTTCTAACCTTAGTTGTATCAAGTTTCATAATTATTTCTGAAAGTGCAAAACCTTTCAAATCACCTTTTTTGAATTTGCTCTTGCACATCCTTGGACAGCTACTATTTGCTCCAACAACAACTTCTCTGAACTGGCTTCCAAGAACTGGAATTGTCTCAAACGCCAGAAACTACACATGACACATCAAGTATTACTAAACAAATGCTAAATGATAGTTATACCAGTAATATTCAGTTGTGCATATTTACCTCCATAGGAAGAATGAAACTAGGAATGACTTTGTTTGCACCTTCAGGCACTTTCCCATCAAATCTTTCCACTAGCTTAAGGATGTCTTTCATATTCTGACCATATGTAAATCGTCCCCAAGGAAACGTTTTACACAAATGAAGATCACTCGCCTCTCTGAGAAAGAATGGGTCTACACCTGGGGCTCCATCTCCTGTCTTCACCTTCCCAACAATCATGTTGGCTAAGAAGTAAAGCACATCAATATTCAACCTACCTTTACCAGGTTTCCCTCTCATTGAATCCAGCTTTTCATCGACATCCTTCAGTGTTACTTTCTTCTTCCCTTCCCCAAAATGCTTTTCAACAAACTTAACACTATCCCCGCCTAAACTTTTGTAATCATATGGGTAGCTACGACAGTTCAAACCAGAAATAAGCCCTAACTCTCTCAGAGAATACCAGATGGGAACACCATTCACTACAAACCAGAATTCCTTCTTCTTGCTTGATGACACCATGCGTAGAAGGAGCATGCACATACCCATAGATTTATGGCAATCCTCCAAGTACATGTGGAAGAAGTGATTGAACTGAGGGTTCGTTTAGAACCACCTCAACTCGCTTTCATTTAGCAGTTCTTTTAACGTATTCACTGCCTTCTCAACATAGCACCTTCCAGACAGCTTGATGGAGATGTTATACTCAGATGGGGGAAAGAACATCTTCTCTGGTAGTATAGCTTGGATTTTAGAATCCTCCTCCTCCTCCTCCTCCTCCTCCTCCTCATCAGAGCTCGACTGCATTAGGAGTTCCAATACTCAGTTGTCCCAATTTTACTCAGTCGTCCCAATATTACTCAGTTGTCCCAATATTACTCAGTTGTTCCAATATTACACAGTCGTCCAAATTTTACTCAGTTGTCCCAATATACTCAGTTGTCCCAATATTACTCAGTTGTCCCACTATTACATATATTTAAAACCAAAACAACATCAGGGTTTCGAGAGACATACCGATACATTTGTTCTTTTGTTGCAAATTTGTTCTTTTGTTGCAGATTTGTTGGTATTGTTGCCGACTTGTTTTATTTGTCGCAGACTTATTTCATGCAGACTTGTTTCATGTGATGCAGATTTGTTTCATTTCTTGCAGACTTGTTTCATGTGATGCAGATTTGTTTCATTTATCGACTTGTTTCATTTTTTTGTGTATAGGTATGGATTCTAGTGAGAAAAGAGAATATCCTCCGCGGATGTATAGGGTTGTTCCACAGCAAAATAAAAGTATGAATCATGGATGTTCTTTGTCAATTTTGAGAAATGTTCGTGCCAGTGTTGGCGATGAAGTATGGGAGTACCTAAAGAATTCAGCTCTTGGGGTTCTTATTTTGTTAGCAGATAATAAGTTTTGTTGGCATGGGAAGACAGTTCACTACTTCCTCGCACATCAATTGGAAATTGTTAGGAAAAGTGAGATTTGGTGTTTGATTGGAGAGAAACCTTTGAGGTTTTCATTGCATGAATTTGCAAAGCTATCAGGACTTAATTGTGATCCGTACATTGTTGAAAAAGAAGGGGCAGAAGCGGAAATTGATCACCGCGAAATATGGACTGAGATGGGTGTGCCTATAGGTGATGGACCTTCTTGGGAGGAGTTGGCTAAGGTGTTGAAAAAGTGTCACACATCGAGTTACGAGAAGAGAAGAATTGTAGGTTGTTTGTGCATCCTCTCCCTAGGAATATTTGGTTTAAGTAGAGGATGTATGATGGATTTGAAATGCGCCAAGAAAGCATTGGACCCTGCTACTTTTGAGAGGTTTCCGTGGGGTAGGAGGTCATTTGAATTGTTGATTGAGTCCATCAATGAAGCAAACCTTGCTTATAACTCTTACACTTTGAAAGGATTAGTTCACGTGTTACAAATATGGGCGTATGAGTCATTTCAAAGATTAGGAGAACTTTATGGGAGAAAAAAGCAAGAAGAGGAACTTCCTATTCTCTCATGGGGTGGATCTCGTGGCCGTTACGAAGTTGATGATATTGTACTTGAGGAAAAGAAAAAACATGGCCAGATATATTTCTGCTTGCAGTCTTTTACCGCATATTTGTTGCAGACTTGTTCTATTCGTTGCCTACTTGTTTCATGTGTTGCATATTTGTTTTCTATGTCGCAGATTTGTTTTTTTGTTGTCGCATATTTGTTTTATATGTCTTAGATTTTTTTTATATGTCGCAGAGTTGTTTATATGTCACAGACTTGTTCTAGTCGTTGCAGACTTGTTCTAATCGTCACAGACTTGTTTCATTTGTTGTAGACTTGTTTCATGTTTTGCAAAGTTGTTTCATATGTCGCAGATTTGTTGGTTCATGTATAGACATGTTTTATACTAATGATACGCATTTCTCACTTTTAATTTGTAATTGACAACATGTACGTGTGAGACATATGGTTGTTAATCCAATGGCTAACAAGGATGATCACAAATTAGACAATTTGATCAAAGACATCATGAATGGTAAACTGGCTGAAAATGCATGGAGTAAGGAAAAAATTGTGGGAAAGAAATCTGAAGGTGGAACTTCGAAAAGGGTTCGAAGTGGTAAAGATAAAGACCCCATTGAGAAGGTTGAAACGAAGAAGCCACGGGTTGAAAAGAAAAGAAGATCTAGTGTGCATGGGAATGTTGATTTGAGTGGCATTGGAGATTTCGGTGGACTGGTCAAAGCTTTAAGTAGCTTAAGTAAGAAAGTGGATCAGATGGACTCAAGTATAAATGACAGATTAGTGGCAATGGATAAAGACATTGGTCAACTCAAAGAAGAGGTGAAGCAACTACGACACGTGCCGACTGTCGTAGAAGAAGTTGATCAAACTTCTCCTAACAAAACCTTGGTATGTTCGTAGATGAATATTGTTGGTATTGTTTACGTTTATGTTGTATACTTTTCAAACTTGTTTCATTTGTCGCAAACTTATTATATATATGTTGCAGACTTGTTTCATTTGTCGCAGACGACTTGTGGTATTGTTGCAGACTTGTTTCATTAGTCACAGACTTGTTGGTATTGTTGCAGATTTGTTGTGATGTTGCAGACTTGTTTCATTAGTCGCAGATTTGTTGGTATTGTTGCAGATTTGTTGTGATGTTGCAGACTTGTTTTATTTGTTGCAGATTTGTTGTGTTGCAGACTTGTTTTATTCGTTGCAGACTTGTTTTATTTGTTGCAGAATTGTTTTATTCGTTGCAGACTTGTTTTATTTGTTGCAGATTTGTTTTTATTTGTTGCAGATTTGTTGTGTTGCAGACTTGTTTTATTTGTTGCAGATTTGTTGTGTTGCAGACTTGTTTTATTTGTTGCAGACTTGTTTGTTTTATTTGTTGCAGACTTGTTTTATTCGTTGCAGACTTGTTTTATTTGTTGCAGATTTGTTTTTATTTGTTGCAGATTTGTTGTGTTGCAGACTTGTTTTATTCGTTGCAGACTTGTTTTATTCGTTGCAGACTTGTTTTATTTGTTGCAGATTTGTTGTGTTGCAGACTTTTTTTATTCGTTGCAGACTTGTTTCATTAGTCGCAGATTTGTTGGTATTGTTGCAGATTTGTTGTGATGTTGCAGACTTGTTTTATTTGTCGCAGACTTGTTGGTATTGTTGCAGATTTGTTGTGATGTTGCAGACTTGTTTTATTTGTCGCAGACTTGTTGGTATTGTTGCAGATTTGTTGTGATGTTTCCAGATTTGTATATTTTTTTCTTACTGTTGGACTTAATTTTGTCTCCTTATGTTAATTTTACAGTCCTGGTTAAAAGTTCGAGTGGATAATGTGGATGCTGGTGAAGCTACATCTAAGGAAGGAAACAAAAAAGTTGAGGACACAGTACGGAAAGAGGAGAATCAAATACAGTCTGATACTGAGTCTGACCCCATGTTACAAGCTAAACAAATAGTTTTGAAGCAAAATTTAGAGCTCTTGACTGCTGTCCTAGGTGATGGTCACGATCGACCTAAGATATTGGGTCCCACGCAGAAATCACCCTTTCTGGGAAACTCAACGGTGAAACGCATAATGGAACCTGATGTCGCATTTGGTTGTCATCCTAGTGATGTCGCATATGATCCTTTTGCACCAGTTGCACCTAAAAAACTTCAGAATCTGATGGATTTTATTTGTGTTCGTCAGTAAGTTGTCAACTTTATTTTTGTTTTCCATATGGTGCAGATTTACTTTTTACGTGTTGCAGATTTGTTTCCACATTCTCATGTTGTGGACTTATTCTATTAGGGAGCTGCCAATAGGTACATTCGACAGTCAACTCAATTTCTACCTAAGGCTCATTACCCCCAAAGAAGAATGGCCAGAGGAAGAAAAATCAAATTACGGTTGGTTAGGTGACCAGGTAACAAATCTAATTATCACGACTTGCAGATTTGTTGTGTTGCAGACTTGTTTTATTTGTTGCAGACTTGTTTTATTCGTTGCAGACTTGTTTTATTCGTTGCAGATTTGTTTAGTTGTGTTGCAGACTTGTTTTATTTGTTGTGTTGCAGACTTGTTTTATTCGTTGCAGACTTGTTTTATTTGTTGCAGATTTGTTGTGTTGCAGACTTGTTTTATTCGTTGCAGACTTGTTTAGTTGTGTTGCAGATTTGTTTTATTTGTTGTGTTGCAGACTTGTTTTATTCGTTGCAGACTTGTTTTATTTGTTGCAGGTTTGTTGTGTTGCAGACTTGTTTTATTCGTTGCAAACTTGTTTAGTTGTGTTGCAGACTTGTTTTATTTGTTGCAGACTTGTTTTATTCGTTGCAGACTTGTTTTATCCGTTGCAGACTTGTTTTATTTGTTGCAGACTTGTTTTATTCGTTGCAGACTTGTTTTATTCGTTGCAGATTTGTTTTTATTTGTTGCAGATTTGTTGTGTTGCAGACTTGTTTTCTTCGTTGCAGACTTGTTTTATTTGTTGCAGATTTGTTGTGTTGCAGACTTGTTTTATTCGTTGCAGACTTATCTTCTTACTTTTGTTTCGCAGCATATGGTCTCTTCCATGAATTTGTTACGGAAGAGGTCTCTCCGAGTACCTACCCCATTCCGGACAGAAAGAATTGTCTTCCTTGACCAATGGTTTGTCGACTTATGGACTCTCGACTATAAACAGTTTGCCATTTCGCCGCCGAAGTTCTTGTTTGGTGACGGTTATGAAAGTACGTTTAATGGGACATCTCCAGATTACGCCCAAACAAAGAAGAGATGGATCGACGATGTTGATGTTGTCTACTTTTTCCACAACATAAACA
Source organism: Eutrema heterophyllum (assembly GCA_002933915.1). NCBI lineage: Eukaryota > Viridiplantae > Streptophyta > Magnoliopsida > Brassicales > Brassicaceae > Eutrema > Eutrema heterophyllum. Next base: position 285,655 of record PKMM01047127.1, on the reverse strand, counting down.
GTAATCACTGGATTACGTGTGAAATGGATCTGAAGAGAGAGATGATTGAGATTTACGATAGCATCATTCCCGAGAACTAGAAGAAAGTGGTCGACCAAGTGAGGCCATATGCGAAAATGGTTCCATATTGGATTAAAGCTTTCACACCCAAAGAGAAAAGAAAGGGTCGTAAATTGAATCCTTTCAAACTTCACTATAACAAGCAGGTCCCACAAAACGTTCAGACAGACGACTGTGGTGCCTATGCTATCAAGTTCGTGGAGTGCCTTGCATTGGGATACAAAATGGATGCTTTAAGTGACAACACAATCGCCGAAATCCATTTGAAGCTTGCAGCGGAGATTTTTGACGAGGTTATTGACGCAAACCCTCAGATGTCTGACCCAAGGCCTCACGGTGAAGACAAAGTCCGCATACCTAAGCATGCCACACAATCGTAGTTATTTATGTACTTAAAAATCCTTTTGTCGTAGACTTTTTATGTAGATACCTAATTTCTTATTTGTATTGCAGACTTATTTTAACTGTATTGCAGACTTGTTTATCACTGTATTGCAGACTTATATATAACTGCATTGCATACTTGTTTATAACTGTAATGCAGACTTGTTATAACTGTATTGCAGACTTATTATAACTTCGTTGCAGACTTGTTTATAACCTTGTTGCAGACTTATTTTGACCGTGTTGCAGACTTGTTTAACATAAGTCTGCAACAAATGAAACGGCACATCTCCTTATTTTTAACTGTTTTGCAGACATAAATTAAGAAAATTTCTTGAATAGTAAACTAGGTTTATTAAATACTGTAAAATTGGAAACAAAACCATCATACAAATACACAACCACACGAGTCTTTAAACCATATTACAAAGTGAATAACAAATCACATGACACATGTACGCACATTATGTCCACTTTGTTGGCAATTGGAGCAAATGTGTTGCTTCCTCGGGACTTTCTTCTCCATTGCTTTCTCCAACGCAGATTTGTATCTAGAGTTCTTTGGCCTTCCAGGTGGTTGTCGAACTTCAGGAGGTAAACACAGTTTCGCAGCGACATGTTCAGGAATTGGTTGAGCTACATCACTTGGCATGATGCACATGGCGTAAGCGTTACTGAGGTAGTTTTTATAGTAGTACGGAGAAGTCAGACCAACACTGGACATTCTCTTAGCTTCTCCACCTGCAATTGCGTGAACACAAGGCAACTTATCCAAGTCAAACCTACGACATGTGCATTTACGTTCCCGTACATTAACAACATGTACATGCGTCCCACTACTGACTTGTACTTGATCCGCATCTATTTCTTGCACGGTTAACAGCCTCGAATCATTAACACGTGGCTGCCAAAATGTAAATTTTATTAGTGAAGACTTATTACGTATGTCGCAGACTTATAACATACGTTGCAGACTTATAACATATGTCGCAGACTTATTAGATATGACGCAGACTTATTAGATATGACGCAGACTTATTAGATATGACGCAGACTTATTAGACTTATTAGATGTCACAGACTTATTAGATATGTCGCAGACTTATTACCTCTAGTAATTTCTCCGCAGCACGTGTGAGTGTTGTAGTCATTAGGCCTGCTTCACGCCTCCGCCCAAAGAACCATCTTGTTAACATGGACCGTATGGCATCCAAGAGCTTAGAAATGGGTAGGTTCCTAGCGTCCGAGAGCACTCTATTTATTGACTCCGCTATGTTGGAAGTTAATATGTTGTACATGTGTCCTGGAAAATGAGCACGACTCCACACCTTCACATCAGCCTTCTGCAAATAAGAGTGAAGTGCATGATTGATGTCTTCGATCGCATTGAATATAGCATTAAAATCCGATATCTTATATGCGTTTGCTGCTTTTTTAACCAACCGAAACGCATGACGTCCTTTAAACCTCGTTATTATGTTCTTGTACATATGATATGTACATATACCACGACTCGCCAATGGATACACCTTTTTAATGGCCTTCGATATCGATCTATGCCTGTCAGAAATGATGGAGAGACTAACATCATCTGGAATCACACAACTAAGCTGTGTAAAGAACCATTCCCATGATGCATCATTCTCTGTGTCAACTACGGCAAATGCTATTGGGAAAATATTAAAGTTCCCATCCTGACATGTTGCGAGAGGGAGTGTTCCTTTATATTTCCCTCGGAGATATGTCCCGTCAACAACAACAACTTTGCGCATGTACTGAAAGCCGTTTATGCTTGCACCAAATGAGATGAACAAATACTTGAATCGATCTTCTGCATCGACTTCAAGACACGTATAAGTACCAGGATTAGCTCTTCGTATCAAGTATAAGTACGAAGGTATTTGCTCATATCCACTCTCTGGTGAACCCATTGCCAAAAGTCGTGCATGCTTTAAGGCTCGATAAGCGTTCCAGTATTCCATCTGTCACATTCATAAAACAATAAGTCTGCGGCAAAGGAATACAAATCTGCTACAAAAATAAAATAAAACAAATCTGCAACAAAGAAAACAAGTCTGCAACAAATAAAATAAGTCTGCAACAAATAAAAGAAGTCTGCAACAAATAAAATAAGTCTGCGAAAAGGATAAAACAAAACCGCAACTGAACAGATAAGTCTGCGACAACTGAACAAAATAGGTCTGCAACAAAACAAAACAAGTTTGCAACAAATAAAACAAGTCTGCAAGACAACAAAGTCTGCAACAAATAAAGAAAGTCTGCAACAAATAAAACAAGTCTGCTACAAAACAAAATAAGTCTGCGACAAGGATAAAACAAAACTGCAACTGAACAGATAAGTCTGCGACAACTGAACAAAATAAGTCTGCAATAAACAAAATAAGTCTGCGACACATGATGACTGCAGCCATACCTTAATACCATATCGTTTGTTCAGAGCATCTGCAACATGACTAGGTAACACTTTTGAACCGATACCACCCACAAAATCCATGTACATTTGTCCCAAAATCTCGTGTGTAGCTTGGCGACAACGGGCTCCACGGTCTGTCACAGAACATGTATGTTCTTTAAAGTATACTTTTATATAGAAATATGGAGAATCTCCAACTGTAGTAGCTCGGACTCTCCATGTGCATCCTTCTATCCAACATCGAACAATTAATAAGGTTGGCGTTGAATAATCAACGTTAAAATCAAACTTCTGCGCAACAGAAAGAATTTTCAACCTCATCTCCAATGCCTCTTTGTTATCATACCTTTGTCCGACCGAAATATCCAACGAAGTCATTTCCATTTTCCGGTAATCTTCATCAACTTTGTTATCATTCCTTTCTGCCCTTTTTTTTTTGGGCACTCTTGCTTTCTCTTCCTTCTCTTCCTCCTCACGAAGCTTTCCATATAGACAGTAATCCTCATCACCAGAACTAGCACCATCCGGATCGTCGCAACAATCAAACCTGTATTGGTCCTCGTTGTCCTCATCCTCATCACCAGAACTAGCATCCCCTTCTTCTTTTGCATTACCATCAAATTCAACTTCTATTTTTGCTCGCTTCAGCGATGGTCTACCTTGTGCACGATTGTCTTCACCATCTTCACGCTTTTGAGCGTCCTTTAACTCCAATGATACCTCCTTATCTGATACACATAGCCGCAACGTATCTGATTTGAATTGTTCAAAGAAACCTTGCAATTGTCTCGTATTACCAACAAAGACAGGAGGAGTGTCTACTGGTAACTTGACCAATATCTTCTTCGGAAACATGTAGCTCAATTCAACTTCGTACTTATTCTTATCAACTCCATAATCCTCGTAAACCATTTGAATGAATTCGTCGAACGAAGTTGCAGCATTGGTTCCAAGAACTCGAGAACCTCTACTACTATCGACAATAAAAATCCATCTACTCTTCTCAAATCTCCAATTACCCCAAACCAATATAATTTGCAACATTATCGGCGATAGGCGGCGACGATGGAGAACGAGATCGGCGGCGACGATAGACAACGGGATCGGGGCGGCGACGACGACAGACAACGGGATCGGCGGAGATAGATAAAGTTTTTATATTTGAGAATGGCGGAGATAGATTGATCATCGGTGACAATGGAGAACGAGATCGGCCGCCGTACATAACCCTAATGGTGCAGTGGCATTTTTCGTAAATTTGTTACTTATTAGGGACATCTCGAAGTTCGAAATAAGTCTGCAACACATAACAAGTCTGCGACAAACAAAGTGTTATTCTAGTCAGAAAACAAGTCTGCAACACAGTCTAATAAGTCTGCAGTTTTTAATGCCACGTAAGCAATTTACAAATAAGTCTGCGATGTTGAGCATAAAATATGCGACATTGTAAATAAATCTGCGACAAGCGATGTTATTTCAGTAAGACCTTTAAGGTGTCGCAGACTTAGTCTATTTGTCGCAGATTTTCCAAAAGTCTGCAACAAACAGCTGCAGATTTTTTATAAGTCTGCATAATAAGTCTGCAAATGAACTTAAGTCTGCGACAAAGGGAATAAATCTGCGTAATAAGTCTGCAACAAAGCATATTAAGTCTGCGTCGAAAAGTCTGCAACACGCATAATAAGTCTGCAGATGTGCGCAGACTTAATAAGTCTGCAACATTGAAAAATAAATATGCATATTAAGTCTGCGACGTTGCGCAGATTTATTAAGTCTGCAACATTGAAAAATAAATCTGCATATTAAGTCTGCAGATCTGCGCAGATTTATTAAGTCTGCATAACAAGTCTGCTCAGATTTGTTGATTTATTAAGTCTGCAACAAAGGTCCGCAGACTTATTCTGAAAAACGCGGTGGCATTTTTGTAAATAAGTCAAACTTTAGCTTACGTGGAAATAATTTAGTAATGGCAGTTTCGTAATAACCTTTTTCCTAACAAAGACAAATAAGGGTATAATAGGCAAAAAAACATGTTTTTTTCTTTATAATTATTCTATGTTAGTTTAGTTCTTACCTAAATTATATAATTTTATTTTAGTTAATTTCCCAATTTTTTATTCTAAAATTTTTGACCTTTAAATTTTGAAGATTTTCTAATGACAATTTTTTGTTTTTTTTAAAGAAATTTTGTCGGCTGAAGAGATGAGGCATGAATGGATCATGTAATATACCATTTACAAAAAAACATTTGGCTCATGTTACTTATGATGCCAAAAACGAAATGGAGTTTCGGTTATAGTTGGGAAGCAGAAAGAAATTGAGAATTTTTTTATTAAGGGAAGCAAAATGAGCTGCAGCATCGGTCTTGTCAATTTAACAAGTATCAATTTTTATCGGCCGGTGCTCACTAAAACATCAAACAAACCCTACAACTCAAGAGGACCATCCATGGCTGAGATTCGAGCCGAGTCAATGGCTACTGAGAAATTAGGGATCTTAATTGAGAACAATCCACCCGAGTCCAAACTCACCCAACTCGGTGTTCGTAATTGGCCCAAGTACGCTCTTATTCATCTTAGCTCTCGTTTCGAACCCATAAGTCATTTGCAATTAGCTCTAGATCCTCTTTGGTCTCTTTGTTTCTCAATAACCCTAACAATGGTCAATTTAAGCTCTGGATTCAAATCCATCTGTAGTCAGTTATTCATCAGTATCCCATGAATTGATCTATGTATCCATCTGAAATTGAAAGTTTTAACCTTTTCTGAAGAAAGCTTTAAGCTTTTGTTGTTGTTGTTGTTGTTGTCGATTTTTATACCATAAGTCATTTGAAATTAGCTCAAGATCCTCTTTGGTGTCTTTGATTCAAATCCATCTGTACTCATTCGTCAGTATCCATGAATTGATCTTTGTATCCATCTGAAATTAAAAGCTCTATCCTTTTTTTTTGCCCGGAGAAGAAAGCTTTAAGCTTTCTTTTCTTGTTGTTGTCGAATTAGAAGCCAGACAGCTCTGTAGTTTCTCAGTGTCGATTTTCATGGCATATGATATTTGCATTTGATAATGATGGCACAGGTGGGGTTGTCCTCCAAGCAAGTTTCCATGGACTTACAGTGCAAAGGAGACTTGTTATCTGCTGGAGGGGAAAGTGAAAGTGTACCCTGATGGATCTGATGAAGGCGTAGAGATCGAAGCAGGTGACTTTGTTGTTTTCCCTAAAGGAATGAGTTGCACTTGGGATGTATCTGTTGCTGTTGATAAACACTATCAATTCGACTGAATGCCTCTCAATACCTGCTCTGCATATTGGTGAATTCTATAAGGCGTGACCTTTGTGTATCGGATACTTGGTTTTGTCGGTCCTGTATCAGTCTATGCGTTTGTTTACTTTGATATCTAAATGATTTCTCGTTTTTCCTGCTACCAGAGCTATCTTGTCAATCCTCTCATCAACCAAATTTGGGTTAACTAGTCTTTGTATCAGGAAACTTTAGTGGCTTATTTAGGTTAAAACCGTATGTGAGTGGATCACTATGACATGCAATTTACTTTAGGCAAATCTCGTTGCAGTACATGTAAACTTACAGTTACAAACTTAGCTCGACAAAGTAGCTCCTGGAAAGCTTGAGCCCACTCTACAAAGATCTGACCTACCTCAATCTTCAAAGACGATTTCTATTAGATAGCAAAGCAAAACATGTGATCACCTAAACGGAGCATGATAGCTTAGGCTTTCGTCTCTCTATTGAGATGAACTGGAATTTGTCCGAAAGACCCTATATTATGAGCACATTAAAAGGCCTGAAAAGGAAGATCACTAGAGGAGGGTTTGAGACAAATGTGCAAAAATAATGGGTCGTGCCATCTTGTGAAAGGCCCACATATCCGAGCTGCGAGAAACTTTGATGACCAAGGGATAGCTCTTTGTCGAATTCTATCCACAATGGATGTGAATAGATCCTTCTTTCTTCTACCAAAATGCTCCGGGAGTCCAAGGTACTTCCCTACTCCTCCTTTCTTTTCAATTTGAAACTCTCTTTTGTCTCTCTCTCTTATCTCGGGAGGAGTTTTACTAGAGAAGGTTAATGCTGATTTTTGGCAGTTGATGAATTGACCAGATGCAGCTACATATCGAGATAAGATGCTCTTCAAAGTAGTGACAGAATGTGGGTTTACCTTGCAGAAGAACATTGTATCGTCGGCAAAAAGGAGATGGTTTATTCGAGGGCTTCCTCTTGCCACTTGAATACCTTTCAACTTTCCCTCTTTTTCTGCCTTTAAATATAATCCCGAAAGTATTTCACTATAGAGGATGAAGATGTACGGTGATAGCGGATCCCCTTATCGAATTTCTCGATGAGGAATGACTTTCCCTCTTGGTGAACCATTCACTAGAAAGGGGAGCAATACTGTTGAAATACATTGCATCAACCAGTTTACCCATTTTTGATGAAAGCCCAGCCTTGTGAATACCACTCTTATGAAATCCAACTTGAGCCTATCATAAGCTTTACGCATGTCGGTCTTCACCGCCATGGAACAATATTTCTTTGCCTTGGCAGGCGCCACCCCACATATGTATTATGTACTCTAATATTTTGCCAGTGGTTTTGGAGTAAATTAGTGCCATGATTGTATTTCATTGCCACCTTGTTAGTGGTCAACATATCTATCGAGTATTATGTATATACATTCTGTTAGTATTTGGTTTGGGTTTACCAATGATTGGGTCATGCCATTTCGCGTATGCGGTTGCATTGCTAGATACATGATTGTTCTGTTTTACTGATTATTCTGCTCTGTTTGAAGTTATTATATTATGTTGATTTATTTATGCCTTCTAAATGTAATTATGTTATTANCCTCTTGGTGAACCATTCACTAGAAAGGGGAGCAATACTGTTGAAATACATTGCATCAACCAGTTTACCCATTTTTGATGAAAGCCCAGCCTTGTGAATACCACTCTTATGAAATCCAACTTGAGCCTATCATAAGCTTTACGCATGTCGTTCTTCACCGCCATGGAACAATATTTCTTTGCCTTGGCAGGCGCCACCCCACATATGTATTATGTACTCTAATATTTTGCCAGTGGTTTTGGAGTAAATTAGTGCCATGATTGTATTTCATTGCCACCTTGTTAGTGGTCAACATATCTATCGAGTATTATGTATATACATTCTGTTAGTATTTGGTTTGGGTTTACCAATGATTGGGTCATGCCATTTCGCTTATGCGGTTGCATTGCTAGATACATGATTGTTCTGTTTTACTGATTATTCTGCTCTGTTTGAAGTTATTATATTATGTTGATTTATTTATGCCTTCTAAATGTAATTATGTTATTAAGAGTTTATTTATGTTTCTCTAAATCTGAACAATTTTTTGTTTGTTCGAACATGTAACATTAACTGTACGAGATCAGACCATGTTAGTACATGTTAGTGGTGAGTTTAGCAATCCCCGATTTAGTCCGGTTCGATCAATTCCGGTTTACGACAGTTCAGACCCAAAGCCCATAAATGCAGAGCTGAACTTCAAGCCCAAGACGAGCCCATCTCATCGCGGCGCCGATATCAGAAGTCCAAGGCCCAACTCGTCGCGGTAGAAACCGACCTCCGAGATATGCGGAACATTTCCTTATCTCAGAGGGATTTCAGGAAATTTTCATTTTCCTGAAGGAAATAGGAAAAATGAAGTTTTCCAATCCGAAACCGACTTCGAACCTTATAAATAAGGAGGTCATCACCTCATTATGATTCATTCACAATCATCCGAGAGAGAATAAATAGAGAACTCGAAAACTATTGATCTTTATTTTTCTTGTTTTTCTCAAGTCTTTTTACCGATCTCAACTTCCTTATAACGTTTGCCGAGTTCAATCAATAAAACGAGATTCCGACTTAAATTTACTATTTTATCCCTTGTGTGATTTTCATAATCAACCGTACATATTCGTCGGATATGTAGTTTTCGGATATGTAGTTTGACTGAGCAGTACTTCGTTCACACGTTCTGCAGTTCACACGTTCTGCAGCTTCTGCTTTTCGTGTAGACAAGATTTAAGAAAAGCAACACGTGGGTGAAAGTTGCGAAGCCTTTGTTTTAGTAATATTGTGAGATTTAGTAGTTTTTCAATTATATTATTTACTTTTTTGTAAGATTTAAAATTTTTATGAGCTTTCAAAATTAATNATTTTCAGAACATTATTAAAATAATATGAATTAAAATTAATATTTTATTCATATTATTTTAATAATGTTATTCATATTATTTTAATAATGTTCTCGTTACCGAGATTTGTAAAAAATGCGTACAATACATTAAATTTCATGACATTTAAAATTACATGTCTAGACTTTATGTTTTTTTTTTTTTTGGTGGCTATTAGGCCTCATTTCATGAGATTTGAGTTAAAGTCACTTTACCCACTAGCATTAAAAAAAATTCCCTTTATTTTTCCACTTAATAAGGATTAAAATCACTATACCAAAAAGTAGCGATCAACATACAAAGTTAAGTTGCTTATTGGACTTATTCCAAGTGCGGTTATAGATTGATACCTTCATTTTTTTCCATTGATTTAAGCTAAAGAGTGTTTTAGCATTTAGTAGAGAATCATATATGTGGGGGACAGTGGACGTAACATCCCATATAATATGGTATCTACGCCTATTTTAAAACAAACAAATATTTGTTGCTTTTACTTTATATCAACTTAGAATAATATAGGTTTTAGTAGAATTTTCGAGAGTCATATATAATATATGGATGTAATATTCCATCTGGGATTTTGTTTGACAAGTCGTTCGATATTTAATTCAAACAAAGCATTTTTGTATATAAATTTTAGTTGATAAGTAGTGTATACAGGTTAAAAAAAAATAAAAAACAAGGAATCAGATGATTTATTTTCTTGAGAATACAACATATATTAATCTAGCCAATTGCATTAAGTTACCAAAATGCTTTTGATGTCTTCTTGCCATTATTGTGTTCTTGATAATTCTATCAATCCCCCTGAACATCGTGGTTGAAATGATAATATGAAGTGTGAATATCATGTTATTCCTCTGAATTCAAATGGAATAACAAATTGCATGAGCCACCAGTTTCCGAAGAATTGTAGGTGCACTATTTGAATTATCTTTCATCCATGCTAGGAGAGAATCCCAGTTTACAAACATTTGCGTGGGAACGCTCAATCTTCTCTTTGCAGCCACCCAAATGTCATTGCTATAATCACACTTCAACAAAACATGGTCTCTAGTTTCCTTCAGGTTCAAACAAAGACAACAAGTAGTATTAAGAGACATACCCCACACAGCTAGACAAGAATTGGTTGGTAATCTGTCTAGTTGAGATATCCACATCATGAAGGACATCTTTAGTGTTCCTCCCTTGAACCAGATTAATTTGTGCCATGACTTTAAATTTTCTCTTGGCCTGATTTCATTCCATGTCTTCTTTGTCGAAAATTCATTTCTTTCCTCCCCATCAACACACCAATTAAAAGAGTCTAAAGACTTGATGATCTGGGTAAAGGTACAGTTGAGAGATGAACCTGTAATGTAAGTGATTCCTCCGATCTTGCATTTGCTAGTTTCCAACCTTCTCCATCTACTACATCTGCAACCACATCGTTTAAACGAAATCTCAAATTTCTAGGACCTTCCTGTCCCAACAGCTTGATTAAAGGCTCAAATGGAGTCCAACAGTCGAACCAGAACTTAGCCATTTGACCGTTTCCTACTGAGCATCTGACGTATCTTTCTGCCAAGTGTCTGAGTTTCAGAAGAGACTTCCAATTCCATGAATCTCGAAGCTGTTCATTAATAGACCAGAAACAATCATTTTTAATATATATATATACACAAACTTTACATGCAGATGTTTCTTTTTCTTATTAAGAAGCTAAGTGCGAATCCCAAAGTAAACATTGAAGCATATATGAATAAATTAAGTAGATGTATTTGCAACCACAAACACAAACATATATATATGAATTTAAAACGCGATTTGATAATCAATTTGTTTCGGTTTACTCGACTGCATGGTTTCAGATTAGAAACGACCAATTTGAAGGATGGGTGAAGTGCAATTATGATGGAAGTTTTCCATAATCATAATACTAAAGTTATTGTTACACGCTGAATTGCAAACCCTGACTCTCTTGCCCTACAGAATCCATGCTGTAAAGGTTATCACTGATGACTGATCAGAAAGTTAAATTTGAAGCATCAGAGATACTGGTTGCCTTGTTGAAAGGTTGCATCGTTCGATTCTAGTGTAATAATATAATCCATGAATATCAAAGCAGAGTTGTTATGTATCTTTTTAACAAACTTTTACTTGCTTATTCATTTTTTACCTGACTTCCCTTTCTAATAATTTCCCAGTTTTCCACCGGTTGACGAATACGAAGGAGGAATCTATAAAGCTAGATAAATGATTCTGTCCTTTGGGAAATACTTGTAGGGTTTTTCTATTTCCTTCTTACAACTCGTTCCCTTAAACTCCCAATTATCTTCAGATTATCCCTGATGAGACTTATTACCCAGCATTACCACACTTAAAGGAATTACACTACTTAATTAAAGGACTTACTGTTTTTGATTGTTCGGGTACTTAGAGTTTGAGTTTTCTTTTCTAAGGCCTCCATTTACCTACCCATAAACATCCATGTCACGTTATCGTTGGACGCATTCCGAGTATTCTACGGTGTTTACTCAATAGGTTGTTATTAGTTAGAATTAAACCGGATTAAATTATATAATTATCAAGAGATGAAGGGACATATAAGTTTGATAACATCCAATTCTCATAGACCGCTAGAAGATCGAACAAAGCTGCGGATATATTGGTCAAAGATCAATTCAATAGTTCGAATGACTTTGTTTCCCATGTTTTATACCACATGTCTGTATATCTAGTGCTATCCATGAGGATTACATTTTTTTTTATTTTTTTTTTTGAGATCCGGAGATAATCGCAGGCCTTACGGCCAGACTAATCCCCCTTAGATCCAACTTCATTTTCGTGCAGTTATGGGGTTTCGAACCCGAAATCTCCTACTGGAGAATTACCACTGGATCAACCCCTGTTGGTTTACATTGTTTCTAGTTTAAATTTAATGGAAGTTATATGTGTTAAAAGAAAAAGTTTAAAGCAAATCCAAAAAAACACACACTAATGCGAAAATACAAACATATATGTTAAATTTCTCGTAATTTAGATGTTCAAACAAACTGTTTATCCCATTTCCATTACAACCAATTGTTTATCCCATTCTCATCACAAACACATATGTTAAATTGACTTACAGACATGTGTCCCGATCATTTTCATTACAAATAAATTCATCAAGATTATATTATAAGATGTAAATAAAATATATCGAAACAACATTTTTCATCAAATGAATAGACTACTATACAACAAATCAAAATACTAAGAAAAATGAATGCTGAATAATTACGAGTAAATTCAAACGATTTATTAAGATATATTCTATATTGTAAATTGTATATTTTCCAATTTACATTAACCTTTCGTCGTTTTATTTTTTCAATAACTTTTACTTTGTCCGACGATCAAAAAATAAAAACCTCTTACATTAACCTTCGATTCTAAAGCATGCTAAATGCTTGACCCCAAAAAAAAGAAAAAGTCATGTGTTTAATTTATTCATCTAATGCTAGCAGAAGATAACATTTTATATCTTACCTTTTTGCTTTCTCCGAATATAAACATCTTACCTTTTTCTCCTGATTTTTTCGTGTATTTTTATTCATCTAATGCTAGCAGAAGATAACATTTTGAATCTTATAATGGAAAGAGTTTTTTTCAAGCTAAAACGCATACGCGAGTAAAGTGGCCACCTAGCAAGTGATTTGATACAACAAGATTTAAATATTACTATACCTAATCACCTCCTAGATTTGTATCAATCCCCTTTCTTCCTTTTTGCTTTCTTGTTTCAAGTAATCAGCGTAAACTAGTTTAATAACTAAATTCTAAATTAATATTAAGTCGTGGAAGTCCTCTTAACCAAAGAATTCAATAATGATTCTTCTGAGTTTTGATTCCCAGATAATGCAACATTTCTACAAATTAATGGAGGCAAATTTACAAGAAATCTCCAACTTGGTGCAAGTATAGAGCCGTTCATCATGGTTGTGGATCCTTATGGAGCGGAGAAAATTGTCCGTTGTTGAATTGTCTAGTAATAGTTCTCATAATTTGTAAGTGTTAAAAAAAATTAAAATTAAGTATATAAATATATAATAATTAAATTTTGTCAAATAACTATTTCATAAAGAAGTAGACAGAAATACTCTTCATACAAAAACATATATTTGTTTAATTCCTATTCTATGTAATATATATATATATATATATATATAAACGAATTCATATGCGTATTTGATGAAATATATAGTTCATAGTTACTAAAAAAGAAAGAATATATATTTTGTATAGACCTATTAAAAAATTGGTTTGATACTATGATAATTGCCCAACATTTATGTGGTTAATGTAAAAACTAGAGATAGAAAATGTTCTTTTGTTATTTGTGAATTGATTTAGCAGATGCAACCATTAATTAGCATTTATATAAAGAACAAACTATATTATTTAAGAGTATAAGATAGTATAGACTTGAAATCGAAAGCAAATTCCATTTCTATAATAAATATCCTAAATAAAATTCCTTACCTATTTAAAAAAATCAATTGTGACTATTTAAACCATGGAATATGCAATATTTTTATTTCTTTATTTTGCACATATCATAGTTTGAAATTTTTAAAATAACATAATTTACACAATTTTTTTTATGTGTCATTCTATATAGAAATACATAGAATGATTCATTAGTGTATTCTATATAGAATGTTATGTTCTTAGTTAGATTTGGTTATCCATTTTAGAAATTTATGTTTAAAAAAATTAAAGTATGCTATATGCAGAAAAATGTAAGTTTGAATTATTATTTTTTTAAAACAAAGCAAATAAAAGAAGAGGGGAGAGGGGGGAAAATTAACAACACAAAAAAGCGAAAAACTAAAGGAGAAGAAGACCAGATATGTGTAGTGTATCAACAAGAATATTTTTGTACATATTATAATTTATACACAAAATATCATAGCTAAAATCGTTTTTGAAGCGTCCAAAACCAGAAAAAAATAGAAAATAGAGAAAAATGGTGGTGAAGTGACTTCGTGCCTCAAAGGAAGGATGGATCTGTGATCAGTCGATTTAGGGAGATTGTTTTTGTGAGTTCGTGCCCCAAAGGAAGGATGGATCTGTGAAGGTCAATTGTTTTTGTACTGTTCTAGATTTGCTAATTCATGAGTTCAATGATCGTTTTATAGAGGTAAATACTGATCTTCTTATATGTACGGCTTCTTTAAACCCTATTGATTCATTCCATGATTTTGACAAGGAGAAATTTGTGAGATTGGCTAAGTTCTATCCAGATGATTTTAATTATGGTGAGTTTTTATCTCTTGAGCAGCAACTTGAAATCTATATCGATAATATACGCAGAGATGAACGGTTTAAGAGTGTGAAGAATCTTGGAGATCTTTCGTGTATCATGGTGTAAACTCGGAAACATCTTTCACATCCTTTGGTTTACAGGCTTCTGGAATTAGTTTTAACTTTACTGGTTGCCACTGCAAGTGTTGAAAGATGTTTTTCTGCAATAAAACTAGTGAAGACAGCTGCATGCAACCGAAATGGAGATCATTTTCTAAGTGATTGTCTGGTTTGCTTTGTTGAAAAAGAGTTATTTGAATATGTTACAAATGAAAAAGTGATAAAAAGGTTTTTAGATGATGAATGAGCGTATGATATTTTTGTAGAAGTTTTTTCATTGTCATCACATTTGTTAGATTTTATCTCGAATTTCGTATAATATTTTTAATTATTTTTTTACTTTTTTATTATGTTATATTTTTTGCCCCAACTGATTATATTTTCTAGATCCGCCATTGCCCTGACTAGGATAACAGATTGCATGTCCGGTTGTAGGTCGGGTATCAAGTATCCGTGTCAGGTTTGTATGAGATACTCGACTGCTTGTCACCTATTTTTTTTGTCATTCTTGGCAGTTAGTAGGAAAACTATCACAAGGCATTGAGTTGGCGCTAAGTATGCACTGCCTTCAGCGGATTCGACATTGCATGGTTGTCAGAATGTCTTATTCCTTTATCTTTTCAATTAATAGAGACTAGTCGCTTTCACGTATCTGAAAATAATTAATCATGGGTTCGTCATGAATTTAGTACGAGCGTACAAGTCAAGTTAAATAAACAAAATAGAGGAGATCTTATAATACATAAGTGTTTTCAGGCTTATAAAAGGAATTTAACTTACCTTGTCTAAGGAGGTATCAAGTCGTTTACTTACCTGCCCGATGTTGAGTCTACCGGGCTGTAGTGGCTACCTATCTGTCCAGCTGCCTGGCTGTCCCTGTTAGATAATTTATACTCTAATTCCACGCTCTTCATATAAGAAGATGGGTTCAGGAAAAGAAGTATGATCTACACCCAGACCCCTCGTCCCCCTAATTCTAGACTCACCATATAACTTGGCATGAGTTAGTGGTTTCGGAGAAAGGTCATGACCTTATTCAACTTGTCCTAGCATGTCCTAACATGTAATCACTCAATCTTTAATAACACTTTCTCCAAATGACATGACACTGGTAGTAGATTTTGAGACAAATGACATTTACTATCCTAATTACATGTAGCACTAAGAGATTTGCATAATTCTAAACGGGAATATTTATCTCAACAAATACTTAAACTAAATATTTTCTTCAAAAAAATTATTTAATGAAAGAAATGATTTTTTAATAAAAAAATAATAGAATGAGCTAATGTATTTATTGTAAATTCTTAGTAGTTTATGTAATTTACTTAAAACAAAGTATTCAGGTAGTACGTTTTTAATCTATGTATATTCAGAAAACTTTATATTGAGTTGTTATATTTTATTTTAACTAATATCCCTGAAATATTTTTTAAAATAAATTTTGGAATATAGAACCAAAATATAGAGATCTATCACTCAATGTTTTTTAAGTGCCCGGGCGGCTACCCTGCCAGTTAGCACAAACATATATAAATCTATGCATACGTGTGGCTTGCTTGCATGTATACACTATAAAGTTTATTGTTTTGTTTTATTGACTACTTTCAATTCTTTTTTATAAGCTGAACTTATTAATGGTCAAATCTTAGTGTAGTGGATTTGAAATTTTGAGACATTCGGAACTTGTGGTGTATCCATTATCATTCTTATTGTCTTACAATGCGCATTGGAAATATTTTAGGAATTCCGATGAATTCTGATTTTTGTAGAGCCTTTCTATTGCGTTGATTAACTAATAGTATCGCAGGCAAAATATTGGATATATAAAAAATTCTTAGGAAATTTCGAAAAATTTTCAAGAGATTTCTGACGGATCCGAAAAATACCGTCAAAACGAAAAATAGACCGTCAAGTGAAAATTTTAAGTGGCATTAAATGAAATTCCGACCTCTTTCCGATAGATGAAGTCCATCGAAAATCGTTACATATATATATATATATATATATTCAAAATCCTATTTTTCCTCTTCATCTTTTTTATTTTCTCTCAATTTTTGCCTCTTCCAATTCTCTCCTCCTCCAAAGTGTACTAAGTGTGGTCAATTGGGGCATAAAGCGAGTCGTTGTCTTGGTTTGTCTCATATTCAGTCCCAAACTACAGAAGAAATCGGCTCCATCTCCTCTTCTGTCAGGAAAGTTGTTTTCAACTCTGCTGATCCAGCCTCAGAACCAGCCTCTAAAACTGCTATTAGCCATGTTGCTCTTGCTGTCATCTCAGCTAGTGTAGAGGTGGACAGTACTTCTAAACAAACTGAACCAGCCAATGTCGAGGCTGCACCAATTGAAGCCATCATCATGGGCTTGCCATCAACTTCAGAAACTGTTGCTGCTGAAACAGTGAATAATACTATTGAGACTGAAACAATCCCCTGTATTGCTTCAGATATCGCAACTTCTCCAACTCAACCTTCAACCAACTCCAGATCTCAAGAGGGCGTCAAATCAAGCGCAATAGGTAATGAAATAATCCCTTTTGTTTCTGAAACTATTGTGTCTGAGATAGCGAGTATTGAAGTTCCACATGCGAACAATCCCTTGCAAACTACAATCTTCGGAAATACCTCAGAAATTACTGCCGTCGAACATCCCTCAGAAATTAAACATGTCGGAAATCCATTAGAAATCACACTCGTCTTAAATCCCTCGAGAATTACACCAGTAAAAAATCCTTTGAAAACTCGTCGAAAGTACTACCAATAAATTCGTCAGATACCAATTCTTTGTAAATCATTCGAAAAATTTTCTGAAAAAAATCTGATGGATCTGATCCTACAGCCATGCACTATCCTTCAGAAATCCTTCAGAAATAGTATTTTTTGGAGAATTTCCAACCGATATGGACGTCAAAAATATGTTGTTTTCTTGTAATGAAATATTAAATTTTAAAAAGTAAAATTGTTTAATTAAAATTAATTAATGTATAAATAATAAAAACAAACTTTTTTACATCTTACAATATCCGTATACAAAATAAAAATTCATGAGATTTTGGACCATTCCCACTAATTTTTAATCAACATTATCATCCAAATTACACAGGAATTTATGAGAGGACACAAGAGAACTTCCTAAAGTTTGTCCATATAAAAAAGGAAAAACATACAAACACTTATTATAATGTATGAATCATAAGCAGTCACATAATAAAATTGTTCTCCTGAGAATTGGAACCCAATCCTCTTTTATTTGAATTGGACTTTTAAGTGAGAGAATAATTTTCTCCCAAACTAAAAAAAAAACAAAATAAAGCACAAAAAACCTAAACAAACAAGATGAGATTTTCAATCTAACTTCATAATTAATCTTTTGATGGAATACGAACAATCTGAGCCTTGCTCTATAGGGGCATATCAATTTTTTCATTAGATATGAAAGATGGGATCAAATCAAAAGAGGAAAATCTCTAGCTAATACTTTCATCTTCCTGTAAGAAGCAGAAAACAAAAATTATATATATATATACAAAATTAGTTAAAACTAAAATCAGAATTAGAACACAATCACATGTATATAAAATAGTATCAGAAAACAAAAATACATTTAACATGAAATATATAACTAAATATTGAATTGCAGAGAATTAACTCCCATCCTACTCGCATATTTGCATGTTATATATACGTACATGTATGTGGCTGAGAATTGTTTTTTTTTTATAATTAAGATGGCTGAGAATGTTCATGTGCGTGTATATATAAACACAACCTATGGCCAATGATATTTTTCCTAGACTGAACCAAGAAGTAAAATGGAGAGAGTTGTTGCAAAATTAGCTAAACTCGGTTCACAACTTGCTAAATCTCGTTCCCCTTTCTTCCTCTACTTCTTTTACTTCCTTTCCTTTTCGTTTTTAGGGTTCTTGGCACTCAAGATCTCAAAGCCAAGAACTACTTCACGTCCTCATGACTTGGATATCTTCTTCACATCTGTCTCCGCAATCACTGTATCTTCCATGTCCACCGTCGACATGGAAGTCTTCTCCAACACCCAACTTATCATCATCACTATCCTCATGCTCCTCGGTGGCGAGATCTTCACTTCTTTCCTCCATCTCTACTTCTCACATTTCACCAAATTTGTCTTTCCTCATTACAAGATTAGATATCGTATGGGCTCTTTCAACTTGGACAGTCCGATCAATGATCAGGGTAGTGATCTTGAGAATGTTACTGATCATCTCAAGCATCCTAGTCAGATCAATGAAAGGGCGTCTAAGTGTTTGTACTCGATGGTTCTTGGTTACTATCTAGTAACAAACATAGCTAGCTCCGTGTTACTTCTTGTGTACGTAAACTTTGTTAAAATGGCGGGAGATGTTCTTAAATCCAAAGAAATATCACCTCTCACCTTCTCAATCTTCACCGCTGTCTCCACGTTCGTAAACTGCGGCTTTGTCCCCACAAACGAAAACATGGTAATCTTTCGCAAGAATTCGGGTCTTCTCTGGCTCTTAATCCCTCAAGTACTCATGGGAAACACTTTGTTTCCTTGCTTCTTGGTCTTGCTCATATGGGGACTTGATAAGATCACAAAGCGCGACGAGTTTGGTTACCTTCTCAAGAATCACAAGAAGATGGGATACTCTCATTTACTCTCCGTTCCTCTTTGTGTTCTTCTTGGTTTGACGGTGTTAGGGTCTGTAATGATACAGTTTCTTCTCTTCTGCACCTTTGAATGGAACTCTGAGTCTCTTGTAGGAATGAATTCGTACGAGAAGTTGGTTGGATCGTTGTTTCAAGTGGTGAACTCGAGACAGACCGGAGAAACCGTTGTCGACCTTGCTACACTCTCCCCAGCTATCTTGGTACTCTTCATCCTCATGATGTGAGTTATTTCATCTATCTCTCTCTCTCTCCATGCATTTGCATGGACTAAAAGGCTGTGAATAATTCCTCTCCAATTCATATATAGATCGGATGGAACATACAAAAAAGGATGTACTTCAAAATAGTACAATGTTTTTTTGGTAAGCTCCATCTGCTAATTATCTCCGTACACTTTAACCATAATAGATACTAAAAATTTGACTTTATGCATGCATATATAAAAGCTAATTAGGTCAAAATTGCTCAATTTACTCTTCATTAATTATCGACAGATTGAGTAAATGTCACCAAATGAATGCACCCTCTCTTCATTAATTTGTTTGTTGTCTTGCGTTGCGTCTTTTGTTGTTTTTGTCTTTTCTCGTATTGAAATACATGCATAGAATTATATCGGCCGTCTGTGTACGTGAAGAAACATTTGTTGTTATATATTCAANAACTCTGAGTCTCTTGTAGGAATGAATTCGTACGAGAAGTTGGTTGGATCATTGTTTCAAGTGGTGAACTCGAGACAGACCGGAGAAACCGTTGTCGACCTTGCTACACTCTCCCCAGCTATCTTGGTACTCTTCATCCTCATGATGTGAGTTATTTCATCTATCTCTCTCTCTCTCCATGCATTTGCATGGACTAAAAGGCTGTGAATAATTCCTCTCCAATTCATATATAGATCGGATGGAACATACAAAAAAGGATGTACTTCAAAATAGTACAATGTTTTTTTGGTAAGCTCCATCTGCTAATTATCTCCGTACACTTTAACCATAATAGATACTAAAAAATTGACTTTATGCATGCATATATAAAAGCATTAATTAGGTCAAAATTGCTCAATTTACTCTTCATTAATTATCGACAGATTGAGTAAATGTCACCAAATGAATGCACCCTCTCTTCATTAATTTGTTTGTTGTCTTGCGTTGCGTCTTTTGTTGTTTTTGTCTTACATGCATAGAATTATATCGGCCGTCTGTGTACGTGAAAAAACATTTGTTGTTGTATATTCAAAAGATCGCCACATGAAAGATGGTCGAGTTTTACAAAATCATACCATTTAGCTAACTTTCATACAATGGTAATAACTTTTACGTAACAAGTATTGTTTGTTCTAAACCACAAATACACTAAAAGTAAAAAAGACATTCTATATTTTAAGATTCGGTAGCACGTGTCGATTAACCATATGAGCGAATTGTTAATTGGTCAGAAGCACAATCAGTGCCCTTCTCTCTATTATTCAGTGTGTATATAAAGAGTTACAAGTCAATCAATCTGAGTAATTACAGAATATGCTGTGTCATAAAATAATAAGACTATTATTGAGTTTCCTATTCTATCACGAATGAGAAGCTAAAAATATGGAAAGCGAATTATATTAATTGAGAATTAAGATTAACTTAATCATTGACTGATCTTGGTGGAGTTTCAAATTTTCTCAAATAGGAGAAAAGTCAGTGATTTTGTCACGTTTTCCACAATCTTCACGCTATATACAAAACTTTAAGAAATATTTCAGTAGATAGCATGTTTTTTATTTTTTTTGAGAAAGAAGATAGATAGCATGTTTTCGAATTGGTTTTAAGTAGTATGTAGGATAAAAATTTGATTAGTTAAATAGATACACAATTTAATTTATAAAATGATAGAAAACATATGTATACTCATGCTAATGATGTTCTATAAAAAAAACTTTTTGTAAATGTGTATCCATTTTTAGTGGGATTAACATAAAAAATTGTATATGGCACATAATAATTTCAGTTTATTTTTTACAATGAAAGAAAAAACAAGAAGATGTTGTTTTTTATTTTATTTTGGAGCATGGAAGAACAAATAAAAGAAAGGAAATAAAAATTATTTATCGAAATGGTAAACATATTTTCTAACATTTATGGAAACGTAAGAAGATATTTTTTTTAACACATAACAAATTATGAGAACAACTACAACGCTATCCGCTCCACAATGATCCGCGATCACGATGAACGGCTCTATTTGCACCACCCTGAAGATTTTCTTATAAACTTGCCTTCATTAATCTGCTGCAGAAATTGCATATTTTAGGAATCGAAACCCGGATTTCCTAGTGTAGAAGTATTAATGAATCTTTTGGTCAACTACTGGACTAAAGAGGCTTCCACAAAAACGTAAGAAGATAATCAAATGAAGTTTATTTTGGATAATAAATAAATACAAACAAAAATAGGGCAGACAAAAGGCTTGAACTCATATTCACAAGAAAACAAATAAGCTTCAATTACCAATTTCCCAAGATGGATTTTATACATTAGTTTACATATTTTGTTTCTAATATTCTAGGTACGTGCCCCAAAAATTTTAGAACGTGGGTCCCCCCCTAAAGGTAATGGAAAATGTCACGTACTCCAATTAACCATATTAAGAAAGCATTATTTGGTTGTTTATAAATTATAGCAACTACGAATCACCAAGTATAGTGGTTTGTATTAATGCATAATTGGTTTGTCGTATTATAGTATGTGTTCAAAACTTTTTTTTTTGTTGTGTTCAAAACTAGTATACATATGTGAGGTAATGAAAAGAAATAATATATATATAGTCTAATAACTATATGTAATTGCGTTGACAAGGTATCTTCCTCCATACACATTGTTTATGCCGTTGACCGAACAGAAGAATAAGGAAGAGGGAGAGGATCATTCTGGAAATGAAAAGAAAGGAAAGAAAAGTGGACTTTTTGTTTCACAACTTTCTTTTTTGGCGATATGCGTCTTTTTTATTTCCATCACCGAAAGCCAAAATCTACGACGAGATCCACTCAATTTCAACGTCCTTAACATCACTCTCGAAGTTATCAGGTATGTTTTATATATATTTAACATTATCTTATTATATAAAACTGAATCGTTCAAGCGTGACACGTAAGATAATTATAACTCATAAGATCTTAACATGTGTTATCGTTAATTTAGATCGCGACATGTGTTAATGTAATGATATAAATATTCTAAACAAAAAAAAGGAAAATGTGTTTTAAAAAAATGAAAACTAATAAAATAGAAAAAGTAAATTACGAGAAAAATAGAAAAAATGTAAACTATTAAATCTATATAAGATTCATAATATATCAAATCAGGAAATATTGATTTTGTCAATTAGATTCAGTTTTAAGCTATATAAGATTTGAAATTTGGTTCTTGAACTCTCTCATTCATTTAAAAAAATTGTTTATGGGTAATTTAGATTATTTTTGAACTTTTTAAATGAAATAAAAAATGTTATTTATGGATAACTAAACGAGTATTTTAATTTAAAATCAAATTATATGGATAATAATTATGCGAGTTATCAAATTTAAAATTTAAATATTTTTTATTTCAGTCGCGTATCACACCGAACATGATCTAGTATATTATATATATATATATATATATATA
>PKMM01047127.1:204349-248190 GCA_002933915.1 Eutrema heterophyllum | reverse complement strand
AGAATTACTCACAATTCTCGATCCGGACCTCCGCATTCCGAGATCTACTTGGTAATATTTTTTTTTTCTTAATTAATAATTTATTTTTGTTTAATTCCCGATTTTTAATTTGTTTTTTTATAGGTTTGGAATATCAGGGAATGGCATTAGCAAGTCGATTCTGAAGATGTTGCACTCCATCCTCGACAAACCGTATCAGAAATTTTTGGATATTCCGTCAGACGAACAAAACATGTGGTTTCGGACGTTTGCGGTAAGTTACCATTTATTTATTTTTTGTTAAATATTTTGAGATTTTTTTTAACTTCTTTAATTCTATTTCTTTTGTAGCAAGAATTTAATTGGAAGTGGACCATCACGAAAACGGTGGAGACAGAATTTTTCAAGGAGGTTAAAACGCAATTCTCGCGCAACATGAACGAGTGGAAGAAGGTTTGGAGAAGGCGTGGAGAGAAGCCAAAAGGCTTGAACGAGGAGGTGTTTAAGGACTACATTCCGTATTGGCAAGACCCGAAGACCGTAGCTCTATCACAGACTAACTCCAAGAACCGGAATAGTCCCCGAGAAGGGAAGGGACCCGCTATCCACAACAACAGGGCGAAGAGCTTCAAAAAATCCGAAATCGAAATGGTAAGTATTTTTAGTGTTTTTAGTTATTTTTAAATATCGTTTTTATTATATTTATTAGTAACTAACGGTTTAGTTGTTTTCTAGACGGAGGAAGATGGCGAAGTTCTGGATCACCTAAAAGTGATGGTGAGGACGCACACTAACAAGAAGACCGGCCAAATTCAAGATCCTGCCGTTAAGGAGCTCGTCGAGAAGGTGACGAAGGTGCAGGAAGAGATCCTTACCCAGAGATCGCAGGACGACACCACCGCTTCCAACCAGCTCACTCGGGTCGAGATCAACGACCTAGTGCTAGCGGTAAGTAATAATTATAGATTATCATTTCAATTTATATATTTATTTGTTAATAAGATCTAATGTTTGGTATTGTTTTTGTAGGAAGTACATGTTAAAAAAGGTCGTCGGCCAAGATTGGGTAACATTGCGTCCCAACCTTCAACTTCTTCGGGTAGTTTTTCGATGGATCCAGAGATTCTCCGGCAAAACGAAGAGCTCAAGGAGAAGGTAACGGCGTTGGAGGACGAGCTCTCGACTAAGAAAACGAAGAGCAAGGCTTTGGACAAGCTCTCGACTCAACAAACAAGAAGCGACAAAATGGCGAATTACTTCAAATCGAAGTTCCCGGATTTCCCGCTAGATTTATTTTGATTTAGTTTTTTTTTTTTGTAATTTTCCAACAATTTCTAAAAATTTTAATAATATTTTATAATTTTATAAGATTTTCAAATATTAATTAATTTTACAATTTCGTTTTTAATAAATAAATAGAATTCTTATTTTTTTTTTAAATCGAATTTATTTAATCCGTCGGGTAATCAAGTCCTCGGAAATCCCTCGGAAATTTTCTGAGGGAACTAAGTCTTCGGAAATCCGTCGGTAAAGGCTGTTTCCGACGAGATACCGACGGATCTGGCCGTCGGTTTTAGGGTGTTTCCTTGTAGTGATCGTTGGAGATGATAGGAATCAATGTTATAATTGGAAATCTGAATGGAAACTGTTGGAGATGGAGGGTAAGCCAATGAGAACAAGACAATGGATTTTAAAGCTTGAATAAATCTCTTCAATGGTAATAGATGATTTGTGAAGGATGTAAACGACCATCAGATTCAAAAGCTAGAAGAAAAAAACAATCCATTAATTTACATATTTACCATTATACTTTGCCTTGCCAATTAATGAATAGCTTATGGATGATGTGGCAAACGTAGAATGCTTTCTAACAAAATGATGTGGCCATTGCCAGAAGCTTCAAACAACCTTATTACAACGCTGGTATTTATAGTAAAAATATAGTAAAAGAGACTAATTCAAAGAGTCCTAAAGTGTACTTAGGCTCCAAAGGTTCTAAGGGTTTTGGTTGAACAATTCCTTCGTGGTCCATTAATCCGAAAGGTTTATATCTTTTCACACAATGAATTGGGATACGCGTTTCAAATTGCATTACATTCTATTTGGCAGGAATGAAATAGAAGGTGTCATGGTGAACAACCGTCTCCCACACATCTCCTTACTCGTTTTATTGACAAGAATGTCCGCAACCGCATCTCAGCAATTAGAAAGCTGGGTAGCAATAAGCTCAAAGATGGATTAAAGTGGTGGTTTGCCACACGATGATCTCTTCTCTTTCAACTTATGAAAATGTAATTGTTTCTTAAAATCAAACTCAGACTCTAGCACCATGAAGCTGCAGTCATTGTACAAAAGTTTATTTGATGAGTAAATTTTACATTCTTCAAAAAAAAAAATGAATCGCGCAAATACAATATTGGATCTAGATTTATCTGTTTGAAGTAAGAAGGCTTCATTCTTTAATTCTACTTGATATATTTATTTTGGAAGATAAGACACATTTCCTACTCGATAAATTAATAAACACGAAAAAATAATAAATTTTGTCAGTTTTGAGTCGGACCAGTGTAAAAAATAACAAAATTCGATAAGATCAAAATAATAAGATAATAATTTTTTTTGGAAACCCCTATATATAAAAATATATGATCCTCATAATAACATAAATTAATAAATATACAAACTTATGCGTACATAATTGAGATAACATACTAAAACATTATTGTAGTATTGTTTATTTTTACTTAAAACTTAGATTTTATAGGAATTCATCAATAACTTTTAGTGTTGTCTTCTTTATCTGCATCCAAAACTTGTGAAAAGTTATAGACATGATAATTAGATTTTTACGCGTAACTGCTTTCTAATGTATCGTTGTATTGTATCGTCTTCAATTTTATCGCCAAAATTAAAGATATTAGCCATATTGTTTTTCTAAATTTTGAACTTATGAATATATGTATTATTTGCATATGGATAGTCTAATATAGTAATATGTTTTTAACATTCATTCAACTGCGATAACAAAGATTTTAATCATATTTCAAGTTTATGCATGTCATTTTCACAAATAGATTCATTTAAATTTCTTAATATAACATATTTTGAAATAAAATTTTAGAAAATTATGGACTGAAAATAATCTCTTTCTATAAATTAATAAATTTTGAAAGTCTTAACATTATTAATTTATAGAGGTTTTTACTATAGATCCCGACAGACCCGTCCCTGTTATAAAGCAAGTAAAGCACTTGCTTCAGACCAAAATATATATTTAAAATTTAAGGGCCACATCTCATAAAATATTGGTTTGGTCTGATGGTTAACCACTTCGATTTTGCATCAAACAATGCCTTGTTCAAACCCTTTCATGTACATCTTCTTCTATATATTTTTGGCAATATTTTTTCTCACGTGTGTATGTACCTCATATTTCCTTATTTTCTTATGCAATTTCCAATTTCTTATAGATTTATTTTTGGAGATATTTGCATGGTTTGTCACTTATTTTAGGTTTTGTTAAATTTTTAGCACTTTTTAAAAATTAGTTAAATTTCTAACACTTTTGTCTGTCAAAAAACCATTTTACCTTCTGCCCTTGATATACCGTATACTGTACACAACCGTCCATGCCGTACTGTAGCATGGGCAAATTCGAAAAAATTGGGAGTGTACAGTATCCAAAGTGCTAAAAAACTAAATAAATTTAAAAATTGTTAAAAACTAACTAAACCTAAAATAAGGAACAAATCATGCAAAATCTCTTTTTTTGGGATAATAATAGAAACAATCTCTTCTTCTTTTATCTAGTAGATTAAACATAAATTATAACAAATCTTGACAAAATTTAAAACTTTCGGCGTCATTACCTAAGAAATCC
Organism: Eutrema heterophyllum; assembly: GCA_002933915.1. Classification (NCBI taxonomy): domain Eukaryota; kingdom Viridiplantae; phylum Streptophyta; class Magnoliopsida; order Brassicales; family Brassicaceae; genus Eutrema; species Eutrema heterophyllum. The sequence continues at coordinate 244,331 of PKMM01047127.1, read as the reverse complement.
AACTCTTTAGAATCCACAAACCATGATTTAACCATATTCAATGATTTGAAGTACTTTTATGTTATTTGTGTTCCTTTAACCATTAGTATTTATATATAAGGCCACACATATTTCAAATATGCTTTAGGCCACTCAAAATTAAGGGACGGCACTGGATCCCGATGTCAAAAAAAACTAAATCTTTAGAGAGAGGCTAAAGCTGGAAATTGCATATCGAAAGATATGGAAAAATTGGATCCCTCCCTTGGTGAAAGGGGGGGGGGGAGATATTTATAGAAGTTAACTGGCTCGGGCTAAGATATCAGATCAAACGTCCGGTAGTTGGAGCGGGTATAGATCACTAAGTTGATCATGTACGATGCACTTGAGTGCTTTTCATATACTTTTCTTGTCTTGTCTAAGAGCTGGCCGATAAGTTTATCTCGAGATGCCAAATGATGCATAATGTATACATGTTGCAGCAGGTCAGACGATGCAGAGTTTGCATAGCCTTTCACGTATCTTTCTTGTACCTTTATCTTCCCTAGGTGCAAAGTGAAATCGCTTTCACCTTACTTTATTTGCTGATAGAAATGCATATGAGGGTTTGAATAAGTTTGAACATAAGGAATCTTTGGTCTCTTTAAAGGCTTTTGTGCCTTTAAGTGCGAAGACACATACATGGGACACGGATGCCCCAAGCATGAGAGCCCAGGTGCTAGGACCCATAGGCTAGAACATGAGTCAGTGGGACATGAGACACGGATGCCCGTGTGAGAGCGAGTGCTAGGACCCATGAAGAGTGGAGATTGAGTCTGTGAGACCTAGGACACAAATGTCCGGGGTGTGAGAGTTCATGAAGGCTATAGCCTCACTATAGAGACTTGAGTATGAGAACTTGGGAAGGGGCTTTGCCTGAGTCCAGAGACCTGTCCTCCGAGCCTGACGTATTGATAATCGGATTCCTGACGGAATGGAGTTAAGCCAAGGCCTCCTCATGATCATGTTTTGTCGAATTGTTTCCTTTCCTTTTTTTGTGCAAACTACTCCAATTCAGATGAAACGTGTTGTTGAGGAAATACCCCTTACATTGTCTCCTTTCCTATTTACGATGAATATTTGGTACACAACCGCCCATCGCTCTGCATCTTATCTTGGATTCCTTAATAGACATCTTAATCTTGGCTTCTAAGTTTGCAAAGGTGCCATACATTCGACTTAACATACTCATGAGAGTGTCGCTCCAATCCGGAGTAATTAATGTGTTATTGGAGAAGCGGCTCATAAGCTTTTTTGACAAAAAATAGTTAACTTCATTCATCTCCATCAATTATTTTTTTTTTGTTAAAGGATCTTCATTAATTTAGAAAAAGTACAATACAACATAACATAAGAAAGAAAGAAAAAAAAAAAAAAAAAAAAGATTAAGGGAAGAAGGGATTAAGAATTAACTTAATCTACAGATAGATTTTAAAACTAAAAATTGAAAGATAGTAGGATTAACAATACTAAACGAAGGCTTAGAATTGAGATCCACGACCACCACGGCCTCGACGACCACGGCCACGGCCTTCAGACCATTACATTTCTTTCAACTTTTGAGAAGGCTTTAATGGTCTACCTCCTCGGGATTTTTGATGATTTGCCGAATCATCAAACATAAAAACCCCATTTTTATCAAAAAGATCACTGCTCATAATCGGGCGAGATGGAGTAGGGTTACCCTCACGAGGAAGAGAGACGGTAGATAACGGAGATTTCTCCATTATGAAGGAGGGTAAAGGGCTTGTCTCATATGCTTTAGAAGCAATTGCTATGACGTCGTCGTCAATTTGAGCTAAAGGTGGGATAGAGACCCGTTCAGGGGTACCTGCAACCTTTTCATGGAAATTTTCATCTTTTGTAATATCAGAGATAGAAGGTAATCCTTCTGTGACAGTTGCCAGCTTTTCGGGTGAGATTGTTGTGGGAGGAAGAGCCTCCGATACGATGGTAGCAGTATTGATGTCGCTAGTGACTTGAAGAGTGAGATTGACCTCTTGAGGGTCAGATGTCATCGGACCAACAACATTAACAGTGGAATGTGTTTCTGGGAGAGCCTTCGAAACGATGGTGGCAGTGGGGGTAGTGTCACTTATAAGTTGAAGAGTGAGACTATCCTCTGGTAGATCAGGACATCTATTCGAAAACAAATACCCAAGAAGGAAGAGAAAGAGGCTGGAAAGGCTTGATGAAAGGCTTGGAAGAGACCAAAACCCAATTGAATCTGTGGACTCAAATGATGTGGCAGAAGGTGGATTGGTTGAGCTCACTAGTTTGGATTCGTCACACACAGAGATAACCAGCCCTATTGACGGAAGACTGCAAGCGATCTTGGATGACTATGCAAAGGTATTTCAAGATCCAACAGAATTACCACCACGAAGGGGTAAAGATCACGCAATTATTCTAAAGGAAGGGGCACCACCAGTCAACGTACGTACGTCCATACAGGTATCCTTACATCCAGAAAAATGCTATTGAAGAGCTGGTGCGAGAGATGCTTAATGCAGGGATTATAAGGCCAAGTACCAGCCCTTTTTCAAGTCCCGTGTTACTGGTACGTAAGAAAGATGGGAGCTGGCATTTTTGTGTTGACCACCGTGCTCTTAACCGAGAGACTGTCCCAGATCGTTTTCCTATTCCTACAATTGATGAGCTACTAGATGAATTACATGGAGCTGTAATTTTCTCCAAATTGGATCTAAAATCAGGGTATCATTAGATACGGGTTCGTGACAAAGATATTGCAAAGACTGCGTTTCGAACTCATGAAGGGCATTATGAGTTCTTGGTAATGTCATTCGGACTCACTAATGCTCCAGCCATGTTTCAGTCTATCATGAATGACATATTTCGTGATTATTTGCGGAAGTTCGTGCTGGTTTTTTTTGATGATATATTGATTTATAGTAGAAGCGAGACGGAGCATGTGCATCATCTAAAGTTGGTATTGGGAGTGCTTCATGAGCAGCAGTTGTTCGCCAACAAGAAAAAATGCTCATTTGGACAGCAGAGCATTGAATGCTTGGGGCATGTGGTGACAAGTGAAGGTGTTCAAGTTGACCGTGCAAAAATACGGGCTGCGTCGGAGTGGCCACGACCAAGAAACCTCACTGAACTAAGGGGATTTTTGGGTCTTACCGGGTACTATCGCCGCTTTGTGCGAGGATATGGAGGTGTGGCATGGCCGTTGACACAACTGCTGAAGAAAGGGAATTTTCGATGGAATGATGATGCTATAAAGGCTTTTGAATTACTAAAGAAAGCTCTCACTACGACGCCGGTGTTAGCCTTGCCGGACTTTTCAAAGGGGTTTGTTGTTGAAACAGATGCTTGTGGCTACGAGGTTGGAGCTGTCTTAATGCAAGAGAACAAGCCAATAGCTTACATGAGCCAAGAATTGACTTCTCAAGCAAAGTTAAAATCTATCTACGAGAAGGAATTGATGGCGATTGTTATAACTGTGCAAAAGTGGCGGCATTATTTGTGGGGACACAAGTTTATTATTCGTACAGATCAAAAGAACCTGAAGTATATGTTGGAGCAAAGGTTTACATCTAGTGAACAGCAACGATGGATGGTCAAACTAATTGGGTTTGACTTTGAGGTACACTATAAGGTGGGAAAAACTAATTGTGTGGTTGATGGTCTTTCACGTAATCCACTCCCATAAGTGACAGGTGTGTCCCATGAACTGTCATGGCTGATGACACGTGAGGTGGATCTCTCAGGATTGGAGGAACAAGTGGCAACTGATCCTGTTTTGTCTCCCATAATGTCAAAGATTACTAGTGGGTCTGAAGTGGGCAGATTTCACGTGGAGAATGGACGTCTTTATTATGACGATCGAATTGTTTGCCACAAACCTCTCCTTTTGTCCACCAGTACCTAGACGTTCTCCACAATGGACCAGTAGGAGGACATTCTAGGGTTGAGAAAACACACCAACGACTGAAGCGTGAAGTATTCTAGTTTGGTAAGCGAAAGGATATTACTGTGTTTGTGGCTGAATGCATCTTATGCCAACGAAATAAGGCATCAACGTTGGCTCCAGCGGGGCTTCTACAACCGCTACCTATTCCTAAACAAGTGTGGGCCGAGATATCGATGGATTTTGTTGAGGTGATTTGGTGAAGGTGATTTGGTGTTTTTAAAGCTCCAACCGTACCGAATGCATTCACTAGCTCTACGGAAGAATGAGAAGTTAGCTCCTAGATTCTTCGGACCTTACCGCATTCTTAAACGTGTTGGTAAGGTGGCTTACAAATTGTCTCTACCAGACCACTCATCTATTCATCCAGTGTTTCATGTGTCTCAACTCAAACGTGCTATGGACAACACCGAAGATCACCAGGGACAGCAACTCCCTCAAGCTTTAACTCGCGATATGGTGCTAGAAGTAACTCCAGCCAGCATCCAAGGGGTTCGGTGCAAGGAAGGAAGTAAAGAGTTGGAAGTACTTGTGCAGTGGAAGGAGCTGCCACCTTTTGAACAAACCTGGGAATCATGTGAGACAATAGACAAGCAATTTCCTGAGTTTCACCTTGAGGACAAGGTGAAAGTGTGGCAGGGGAGTATTGGTAGATCAGGACATCTATTCGAAAACAAATACGCAAGAAGGAAGAGAAAGAGGCTGGAAAGGCTTGAAAGGCTTGGAAGAGACCAAAACCCAATTGAATCTGTGGACTCAAATGATGTGGCATAAGGTGGATTGCAGAGAAAGGTTCTTGGAGAAAGGGTTTAAGAATATTTACTTTTTCATAGTTGCTTTATGTTAGTTTCGTAGTTTCCTTATTGTTAGACTTTCCTTTGTATTATGCTTGTTTGCCAAGGTCTATTCCTATTTAAAAGAGACCTTAGGGATCAATAAAGGCATCGATTAAAGATCAAAAAAAAGAAAAGGAGAGTTTCGATTTCTCGAAGTACCGGAGAACGGAGATTTATTAGTATTCTTGAATTTACTAACACCTTGGTGGGAATCTGCAGGGGTTTCTATCAAATTGGTACTAGAGCGTGACGACGAACGGAAAAGGGATGGTGACTCAAAACAAGACTGTTGGGGAACTAAAAGATGCTGAAGTAAGCCACACTGCTGCGGATCTGAAAGAGGTCGAAGGAACTCTGATGAGGGATGACGATCTCGAAGGCTCAGATGAGCATGCAGAAATCGTTGAGCCAACAATGACAGAGGTGATGTGAGCCATTGGAATGTTGAATGCTAAAATAGCATCAATAATGTCCAAAGCACCAGAAGGAGAAGGAACGAGTAAAACGACGGGAAAAGAGTCTCTGACAGAATCTGAAGCGCAAGTTCCACCGGTGACAAGAGGGAACTCTTCTATCAAGATAGGAGAATTTCATAATCGGAAGGTGGAGATTTCAGGATTTGCCGGAGAAAATCCAGAGGGGTGGGTTTTACAAGCTGAACGATATTTCATGTTTTATCGTTCTTCTGAGGAAGAAAAGAAGGAAATTGCTTTCTATAGTATGGCAAGAGAGGCTTTGATATGGTTCCAGAGTGAGGAATCACATCAACCAATGACATCATGGGACGATTTCAAAGAGAGGTTGTTTTTGCGTTTTGGGAGTGGACAGAAAGGCTCTCCATACACTCGGCTGATGAACTTAAAACAAACATGACTAGTAGCTGAGTACCGTCGACAGTTTGAAGGGATAACAGCAACATCACGAGGGTTACCGCAAGAATTCTTAGAGGACACTTTTCTTAATGGGCTTAAACCTAAGATTGCGGAAGAGGTGAAGCTTTTTTGCTCTTCTTGATTGTCTAAGCTGAAAGAAATGGCACAGCGAATTGAAAATAAAAATCTAGCCATCCGTACGGGAAAAAGTTTTCAGCCATCATTGTTATCTCGACAACAGTCATTGGTTCCAACAAGAACAGAAGGACGATGGAGCAAGGGCCACACAACTCCAACACTTGGGGTTAGCTCCAAGTACGTACCACCTCCGGTTCGGAAGATGAGTCTCAAGGAGATATAAGAGAAGAAAGCAAAGGGAATTTGTTATCGATGTGATGCTAAATATCACCCAGGTCATCGCTGTCAGGGAAAAGAGCTACAAATCATGTTGGCAAAGGAAGTGAATGGCGAAGAGAGTGTTGAAGACGATGGTTGCGAAAGGGAAACAGTGGAGCTGTCACTAAATTCGATAGCGGGGTTCACGTATAAGAGGACAATGAGGATGAAAGGTCTGATGGACAGGAATGAAGTGGAAGTTTTAGTTGACAGTGGTGCCATTGATAATTTTGTCTCAAGGCGTTTGGTGGAAGAGTTGCAGATGGAGGTTGATGAGAGTCGTGGTTATGACGTGTCAGTGGGAGATGGATATATTTTGACTAGCCCGGGAAAATGCAAAGCCGTGTGTTTGGATATTCAAGGCATTGAGATCAAAGAAGACTTTTTGGTGTTCGAATTGGGCAGTATCGATGTCATATTGGGATATAAGTGGCTGGAAACATTGGGGGAAACGAGGATTAATTGGAAATTACACACTCTACGCTTCAAGAATGGAGATCAGTGGGCTACTTTAAATGGAGATCCAAGTCTGCTCAAATCACAAGTGTCTTTGAATGTGATGATTGATTAGTCGTTTTCTCAACACATCAATTACCCTAATGTGTAGACTACCGCAATCATAACGGTTGGTCGTTGAGTACTTAGGGATCGAATCCACGGAGAGAAAGAACAGCACAATAAGAATACAGGAAACTAATTAAGCTAAGCTAAACGTTTTTAGGTATTTGTGTAAGGAACTAATTACGATAAAACTAAAAGTAAAATAAAGAAACAGAGAATGAGAAAAGTGCAGGACACCTTAAGTGATCGAAGCTAATTTTAAAGACACAAGTTCAAGGAAAACAAGACAATAAACTCAGTTTACTTAAGAAGATAAAGATATGGATCGTAGGATATGGTATGCGATTTCGAGTATTCGATGATTCACTAATGATGTTTCTAATCACTCAATGAGCTGAATTCTATGGTAAGGAACACATACAAATAGTTTAACCCACTCTCATGATGCTAAACCCTTCATTGATAATTCAAATTAGCTAATCTCTCAATTGCTACAAAAGTATCAACAAGCATAAAACACAAATCCTTTTTAGCCAATTAATGATCCTTAGTCATGATTCTCATCTTGCTAAGCATCAAAAACATGATTAGAAATCTTCTAGACAATTACCAAACCTCTCTCAAGTGTAATTTGTCCATGTTCTATAAATTGAGTAGCTAGTTCAACCCTAGCTTTAAGACCACTTCTAAACATGAGAATTTATATAATTTTGTTTTAAACATCAATAGATCATCATCTATCCCTCTAAATCAACCATTCCCACAGTCCATAAGAAAACTACTCACACATAGTTAAAACACAAAACAAAACCGAACAAAAACAAGACATAGCAAAATAAAGAAGATTGATGGAAGGAAAGTAAGAAAATCTTCACTAAGATGGAGTGGATCTTGAATATTTCATACAAAATACAAGAGAGGAGAAGAGAGGAGTTCTAGAACAGTGAAAAGAGGTCTGAGTGATGATCTTTTTCGTCCTCTATGNGCCCCGGAAATGGAATTTTTGGCTCGTACGGTGGAAGAACGAAATCCACTTTCTTTTTGATGATTCCAGATAATCCCCCTTTATTCCTCTTCTCCTGATCCTCAGAGATTGGATCGTTCGAAGCATAGTTTCCGTCATTCTGGGCTGGGATCGGTCTTCCCGATCGGTTAGTAACCGATCCTGGATTCGTGATCGGTTTGTAACCGATCGGAGTAACCGATCTGGACTGGCCGATTTCGTCTCGTAACATATCGCATTTTGATAACCGATCGGTCATATCAATCTGGATCGGTTTGTAACCGATCGGCGTAACCGATCCAGGGCTCTGTTCTTTCAAATCTTCACCAACTTCTTCAAGTCCGTCTTGACTTGGTTCTTCAACCTCTACCACGACTTGCTCCCTCGTTGGTAGCCCAGTTCCACTCCTTAATGTGATCGCTTGGCAATACTCTTTTGGATTGACTTCGGGTTTCCCGGGCAACACCCCGCTCGGTACCTTCGATGTCGAGGCAACTTGAGCAATCTGGTTGTCCAAGCCCTTAACATGTTTTGACAGGTGCTCAAATTTGGCATTCAGATCCATGTATACACCGTCGACCTTGTTGTTGATATCTACCATCTTCTTGGTAAGTTCAACTTGCCCCTTAGCTTGCCCTTCCAAAATTTGTTGGAGCATACTTTGCACGTCACTTTGTGCCTCCTTGTTCGGTATGTTCCCTTGGTTTGAGAAGTTGCTTGGCCTCGGTTGATAGCTCTGCTGGTAGTTTCAGTTGTAGTTCCTTTGGTTTGGTTGATTGGGTTGAAAATTTCCTTGGTTTCCTTGAAATCCGCCTTGGTTAGATTTGAAGCCTCCTTGGTTGAATGTTTTGGGTTGGAATCCTTGCTGGTTCTGAGGAGGGTAGGTCTGGTCTTGGGGGTTCTCCACGTTGTTGCTTCTATAAGACAAGTTGGGATGATTCCGATAATTTTGATTGAACCCTCCTCGGTTCCCTTGGTACCCTCCTTGATTACCAATGTTATTCACTTCGTCTTGAAGTTCTTCGTTCTCCTCTTGTGCTACATCTTGGTACCCTCGCTGGCCTCCATACTCTCCCACATAGTTAACTGATCTTTGGTTCGCAAGTAGAACCTTGTCTATCTTATCGCTCAAGTCTTTGAACCTTTGATCGTCAAACCTTGCATCTCTCACCGTTCTGTCATAGTCACCACTGTAGCCTTGGTCACTTTGCGCCAAATTCTCAACTAGAATTTCCCCATTGATAACGTCTTGGCTGGCAAAACTTCCGTTGCTCGCGGTGTTCAAGGCCAGTTGGTATTTCTCAAGAACTCCTCGGTGTAGGATCCCCAAAAGTGCTTCCTTGGATACTCCGTGGTGAGGACAGGCCCTTGTGTACCCCTTCAGCCTTTCCCATGCTTCATAAAACGACTCGTTGCATCCTTGCTTGAAGCTAGTGATATCGTTTCTCAATTTTGCCGTCTTTTGTCTCGAGAAAAATTTCGCAAAGAATTGCTTCTTGCACTCTTCCCAAGTAGGTATAGTTGCGGTAACCACACTCTTCTCCCACTGAGCAGCTTTGTCTCCCAAAGAGAAGGGGAAGAGAGTCAACTTAACAACATCCTCTGAGACTCCATTTATCTTCACCGTCCCACAAAGACGATCGAATTGATCAATGTGCTCGATCGGGTTTTCCAACGGCATGCCCAAGAACCTTGAGTTTTGCACCATGTTTATGAGGCTGGACTTGATCTCGAAGTTGTTGTTCGCAAATGGTGGTGGCCTTATCCCAGTTAGAACCCCTTGTGTAGTGGGTTCATCGAAGGCACCAATCCTTTGCGGCTGTCTAGGAGGGTGGATTGGCTGCCTCGGGTCTAAGCCCACTCCCTGGACTTTGTCTAGTGGCGGTGGCGGTTGGTTCTCTCCTAGGTGATGGCGATAAGGCATCAATGTTGGCTCCAACGGGGCTCCTACAACCGCTACCTATTCCTAAACAAGTGTGGGCCGAGATATCGATGGATTTTGTTGAGGTGATTTGGTGAAGGTGATTTGGTGTTTTTAAAGCTCCAACCGTACCGAATGCATTCACTAGCTCTACGGAAGAATGAGAAGTTAGCTCCTAGATTCTTCGGACCTTACCGCATTCTTAAACGTGTTGGTAAGGTGGCTTACAAATTGTCTCTACCAGACCACTCATCTATTCATCCAGTGTTTCATGTGTCTCAACTCAAACGTGCTATGGACAACACCGAAGATCACCAGGGACAGCAACTCCCTCAAGCTTTAACTCGCGATATGGTGCTAGAAGTAACTCCAGCCATAATCCAAGGGGTTCGGTGCAAGGAAGGAAGTAAAGAGTTGGAAGTACTTGTGCAGTGGAAGGAGCTGCCACCATTTGAACAAACCTGGGAATCATGTGAGACAATAGACAAGCAATTTCCTGAGTTTCACCTTGAGGACAAGGTGAAAGTGTGGCAGGGGAGTATTGGTAGATCAGGACATCTATTCGAAAACAAATACGCAAGAAGGAAGAGAAAGAGGCTGGAAAGGCTTGAAAGGCTTGGAAGAGACCAAAACCCAATTGAATATGTGGACTCAAATGATGTGGCAGAAGGTGGATTGCAGAGAAAGGTTCTTGGAGAAAGGGTTTAAGAATATTTACTTTTTCATAGTTGCTTTATGTTAGTTTCGTAGTTTCCTTATTGTTAGACTTTCCTTTGTATTATGCTTGGTTGCCAAGGTCTATTCCTATTTAAAAGAGACCTTAGGGATCAATAAAGGCATCGATTAAAGATCAAAAAAAAAAAAAAGGAGAGTTTCGGTTTCTCGAAGTACCGGAGAATGGAGATTTGTTAGTATTCTTGAATTTACTAACACCTTGGTGGGAATCTGCATGGGTTTCTATCATCCTCTTGAGGGTCAGAAGTAATCTGAGAATTTATCTCATGCACTTCTGAGATGGGCGCACGATTGAGCAACCTACAATAAGAGTCACGATGACCCATAATACGACAAAGAGAGAAGATTGGAGGAAGACAGAGATAAGATACCTCTAGCGTGATAATATCACCTTTATCTGTCTCCAATTCAATAAATTTGGACGAAGGCTTGGAGAGATCGACTCTGACTTGAACTTCTCCTGAAGAAAAACCATTAAGATTTCTAACAGCAACTGGATGACCTAGAGCACCACCAATATGAAATAAACCAGGCTCGGTAATCAAATCGCAAGGGACATTGTTGAATCTAACCCAAATTGGAATAGCTTCCAAACTAGGTTTTGAGTAGGAGAATTTGTGCGACCATTCTTGGGCAATGAAGGCATCACCCCCAATATGCCATAGCTGAACTTCAAGTATCTTCTGTCTCATGACCTCCGATGGAATTCGAGCGACAATAGTTCCTGAGGAGTTAGATAAAACCTCGATTTTTTTACCTTTTCCCCAAAGGTAAGATAAGAAGGCATGGATTTTTCCATGGAAGGAATTTTGTCTAGGAAAGTGAGAGCTACAAACATACGGTGACGAGCAGCTCCTTCCTTGAAGATAGCAGTAGGTATACAAACTCTCGGAATGCCGGAGTTAGAGAAAGTAGGAAAAGTGGCCCGCTGAATAGGCGCCTTTACTTTTTCTGCCCAAGAGGGAGTGGACGGCAGAGCAACAGAAGAGAAGCCTCCGAAGGATGTGGCTGTTACCGGAGCTGATTTTGAGTTCGCCGGAACATGAGATGAAGGAAGATGAGCAACGGAAGGGAAGCCTCCGAGGAACCCAGTAGCAACACCGGTAGAGATTAAAACTTTACCATTACCATCTAAGGGCAGGAAAGGTAAAGAGACTGTAACTGGAGGAGATACGGGAGCCACCGGAGACGCCGCGCTGATCGGAGCCTCCGACAAGGGAGTGTCGGAGTGAGAGGAGGAGAAGATGGCCATGTTAGAGGCGGAGGGGATGGCTCCCGACGGAGGAGGAGAAGAGACCACGTCAGACGGGGCTGATGGATCTCTGAGACACGGGGTTGAGAAATCTATGGCTAGCGGAGGGGGAGCGATGGTTACCGACGGAGGAGGAGGAGAGGAGATGGCTGCGGCGGCTAACGGATCTAAGGCTGGCGAATCTGGCGATGGCGGATCTGGAGGAATCGGTGGAGGAGGGAGGGGAGGAGGGGGAGAGAGGGACTCACCGAGCTCATCGCTGAGAAGCGGCGACAGCCAGTGAAAGCTTACCTTCGGCGACGGCCTAGTACAATATTTTGAGGAGTGTGCTTGTTTGTACAAAAACTTATCCATCTTATGTATAAAACAATATTCTAGTTCTTGGAATCTACCTTAACCTTAGGGTCCTCTATGACCATTTTTAAGAAGAGATCTAGATTTATTAGTATATTGAAAGTTTAAATTCGAGATCATGAATAGTTAATGTGCATAGATAATCAATATTAAAACAAACTTGATGATAATCCCTAACAAAGTTCTCTACTTCTTAAAATATCTAGTCTTTGAGTCTTACATATTAAATAATGTAATAACAATCATCAATGAACATAAGAGTACGCAAACTAAAAAGCTATATCTTCAATGCAAGACATGTAACTATCCTTATGATGAATTTCAAAGGTTGAGTCACATATAATTTCTAGTTGGCATGGTGGAATCTCATATATTACTTTTTCAAGTGCATAAACTATCGTTATCTCATTAGCATGAGCTCCCTTCCTTCAAATGATGCATGGTGTAAGATTATATTAACCCGGATCATAACCTCTAAGTCACTCCTTGTCGACGTTGGATTTTTATTGTAAGGCTCCTCCAACTCCACTTTTTTTTTTCTGGTGTGAACACTCTCTCATCAAATGGCAGCTCCCCATATGGCTCATAATGAATATATTTGTCAAATATGTCTTCCTCCTCTTGTGACCAATCATTGTAAACCATAGCAATTGACTACTTTATTATTATTTTTTTTTTTTTAAGTTTTCTGCGAGCAAATTAATGAAAGAATACAATTGGTAGATTCTGCGCCCATACATTCTCAATCGACATCAAAAAAATTCTTTTCCACTCTTTTATTATTTTATCTAATTGGAACGTGTCGAAGTCCGATCGACTTACTAACACGTATGGCGATTATGTTAAATATTAAGTTTAAGCTTCGCGTATATGCGGAATTTATATTTTAGTATTTTACAATCCGTGAAAAAAGAAATCGAAAAAAATAGAGAAGAAAATTAGATCACCAGTAAAAGTAAATAAAATAAATTTGAAAACACCAATACGAAATCGTGGGGTTTATAATTTAGTATTATACAATCCGTGAAAAAAGAAATCGAAAACAAAAAAAAAGTAGAGAAGAAAATTAGATCACCAGTAAAAAATTAAAAATAGATAAAATAAGTTTGAAAACGCCAATACGAAATCACCCACCAATAGAAAAGTCTAACAAAATTTCAGTTATTTATTTATTTTGATTCTCTTATTCATTTATTATTTGATTTTTGATTAAACTTTATCACATGTTTCAAAATATTTAGCTTTTTCTCATTCCTATTTGAATTAGATTTTAATTTTTATTATTTAGCTACTCATATATCTTCTTCTTTTTTTAGTAACTTTATCTTTTAAAATTATGAATCGGCTATATTTTTTTTTGATTAAATTTTATCACATGTTTCAAAATATTTAGCTTTTCTCATTCTTATTTGAATTATATTCACTTTTATTATTTAGCTACTCATATATCCTTTTTTTTAGTAACTTTACTTTTAGGATTATGAATCGGCTGTAAATTTTTCTGACTTTTTAGTTTTTACTTTTTTAATTAACTATGACTTTGTTGATAAATTTAAATTTTCTATTTTTCCTTTTTGTTTATTAACTTTACATTTTAAGATTATGGATCAGCTATAAAAAATTTCGACTTTTTAATTTTTCCTTTTTCAATTAACTTTGGCTTTTAGGATAAATTTACATTTTCTATTTTTCCTTTTTGTTTAGTAACTTTACTTTTTTAAATTTGCATTCGATTATAAATTTTTCCTTTTATTATTAATATTATATGTCAAAAAATAATTTGAAATTTTTTTTATACGTGTCAAAATTTGATCGATTGACTTGACACGTGTCGTAATCTGGTGAGTTTGCAACTTTGAAACATTGTTTCAAAATATTTAGGTTTTTCTCATTCCTATTTAAATTATATTTACTTTTATTATTTAGCTACTCATATATTTTCTTTTTTAGTAACTTTACTTTTAAGATTATTAATTGACAGTAAATTTTTCTGACTTTTTAATTTTTCCTTTTTTAACTAACTATGACTTTGATGATAAATTTAAATTTTCTATTTTTCTTTTTTGTTTAGTAACTTTACATTTTAAGATTATGGATTGACTATAAATTTTCCGACTTTTTAATTTTTCCTTTTTCAATTAACTTTGGCTTTTAGGATAAATTTATATTTTCTATTTTTCCTTTTTGTTTCATAACTTTACTTTTTAGAATTTGGAATCGATTATAAATTTTTCCTTATTAATATTATCTGGCAAAATCTAATTTGGAAATTTTTTATACGTGTCAAAATCTAATCGATTGACTTGACACATATCGTGATCTGGTGAGTTAGCAACTTTGAAACATTGTTTCAAAATATTTAGCTTTTTCTCATTTCTATTTGAATTATATTTACTTTTATTATTTAGCTACTCATATATCTTCTTTTTTTAGTAACTTTACTTTTAGTATTATGAATCGGTTGTAAATTTTTCTGACTTTTTAATATTTCCTTTTTAATTAACTATGACTTTGATGATAAATTTAAATTTTTTTATTTTTCTTTTTGTTTAGTAATTTTACCTTTCAAGATTATGAATCGGCTATAAATTTTTCCGACTTTTATTTTTTTCTTTTTTCAATTAACTTTGGCTTTTAAGATAAAATTATATTTTTTAATTTTTCTTTTTGTTTAGTAACTTTACTTTTTAAAATTTGGAATCGATTATAAATTTTTCTTTTTATTATTAATATTATGTGGCAAAATCTAATTTGGAAAAATTTTATACGTGTCAAAATCTGATTGATTGACTTGACACGTGTCGCGATCAGTTGAGTTAGCAACTTTGAATCATTCCGTTTTATATAATAAGATATATCGATAAAAGTAAGTATGCTTGTATGTATTTTTGTTTTAAAAATTAAAACACCTAGCTTATCATCATCACTCAATAAATGGGTTTGGGTTTTAAACCCGCTCAAAAGGTTAGTGTAAATACTTTTTCATATTTTAATTTATTAATTAGTAGATTAAAATATGAAAAGCGGGTTTGTGTTTTAAACACGCTCTTATCCCTCCTCAATTGATTAAAATATGAAAAGCGGGTTTGTGTTTTAAACACGCTCTTATCCCTCCTCAATTGGACGGTCCCGAAACAAACCTCAGATGCATATTCTCAATTTTGTGATCTCCAGAAAACATGGATGCGGTTTATGAGGCGGCAAATCGGTAGAACATATTGGCTTTGTAAGAAGAGCAATTCTTCAAACAAAAATCACGCATACGATGGCAGGCTTGTGGCGATCAGAGTACAACAATTTACCATCGAGTAACGCAAGCTAGAGCTTCAAAAAATGCTATAAATAAGTTGGTAAAAGAGTCGGGGAGAGGACATTACAAAGCTGGAGGAGATTAAAGTGGAAGCATCAGAGCATTTTTGGAAGTTTCTTCAAGCTGATGCGACTGATTTTCAAGAGGTCTCACCGGAATATCTTTCAGATTTGCTAGGCTATCGTTGCCCACAAGAGAAATGCAGTGAGCGGTCTCTCCGGTGACAGGTGAGGAGATTAAAAAAGCTCTATTTTCAATGTCGTCGGATAAAGCATCGGGGCCGAATAGATTTACAAAGGAGTGTTACATTCATATTGAGCACATACGACTTTATATAATAAGATATCATAACAATATTCCAGTTGTAGAAAAAATAAATAAATATTGTCATCAAAGATATTTTAGAAAAAAACTGTTGTTCAGATTTTTAAAATTTTTAAGTGAATTATTTTGGTTGTTTCCAATAATTTGTAGGCTATTTAAGGAAATCTCTATATATCTAGAGTCGATAAAGGAAAATATCGGGAAAAAAAAGTTTATCTAGAAAGTACTTTCATATTGGTCCTCATACATCTATGTGGCTGAGAATGTTCTTATGCGTATATATAATAAACACAAGCTATATATGGCCAATAGAATGCCTACACCGACCCAAGAAATAAAATGGAGTTTTTTTGTTTTTTTTTTTAAATCCTAGAACTTTCGAATTCCACAATCTCCTCGGACCAGAGATAAGAGCGGGTTTAAAACCCCTACCCGTTTCCAGCACTCGAACTGGGACCTCTGCCTCTCCGGTCACAAAATGGAGAGAGTCGTGGACAAATTAGCTAAAATCCGTTCGCAACATGCTAAATCTCTTTCCCCTTTCTTCCTTTACTTCTTCTACTTCTTGTCCTTCTCCTTCTTGGGGTTCTTGGCACTCAAGATCTCGAAGCCAAGAACAATTACACGTCCTCATGACTTGGATCTATTCTTCACTTCTGTCTCCGCCATCACTGTATGTCTCCTCCATGTCAACCGTCGACATGGAAGTCTTCTCAAACACCCAACTTATCATCATCACTATCCTCATGTTCCTAGGCGGCGAGATCTTCACTTCTTTCGTGAATCTCTACTTCTCTCATTTCATTAACTTCGTCTCTCCTCATAACAAAATGAAACATCTTGTGGGCTCTTTCAATTTGGACAGTCCGACTGAGGATCGGAGTAGCGACCTTGAGAATGTTACTGGTCATCTCAAGCATCCTAGTCAGATCAATGAAAGGGCCTCTAAGTGTTTGTACTCGGTGGTTCTTGGTTACCTTCTTGTAACAAACATAACTGGTTCCATGTTACTTCTTGTGTACGTAAAATTTGTTAAAACGGCGAGAGATGTTATTAGTTCCAAAGAAATCTCACCTCTCACCTTCTCAATCTTCACAGCTGTCTCTACGTTATCAGACTGCGGATTTGTCCCCACGAACGTCATCTTCCGCAAGAACTCGGGTCTCCTCTGGCTCTTAATCCCTCAAGTATTCATGGGAGACACTTTGTTTCCTTGCTTCTTGGTTTTGGTCATATGGGGACTTCATAAGATCACAAAGCGCGAAGAGTTGGGTTACATTTTCATGAATCACAAGAAGATGGGATGCTCTCATTTACTCTCCGTTCGCCTTTGTGTTCTTCTTGGTTTGACGGTGTTAGGGTTTGTGATAATACAGTTTCTTCTCTTCTGCACCTTTGAATGGAACTCTAAGTCTCTTGAAGGGATGAATTCGTACGAGAAGTTGGTTGGATCGTTGTTTCAAGTGGTGAACTCGAGACACACTGGAGAAACAATTGTCGACCTCTCTACACTTTCTCCAGCCATCTTGGTACTCGTCATCCTCATGATGTAAGTTATTTCATTTCTCTCTGTCTCTCCTCGTATGTCTTTCCATTTGCATGGATTAACAGGCTTTGATTTATTCCGTCCTCTGAAAAAGATAGTGCAAAAGTACAAATTGTTTTTTGGCACGTTCATCTGCTCAGCTCCATACACTATAACCATTCGTAGCCATTTAGATATAATTTCACATTTGTGGAAGTTGACATACGCCTATATGCATACACACAGGGCCAGTCCGGTGATATTTAAGGCCACATACGAAATTAAAAACCGGGGCCCTTACGTAATGTATAAAATACAAAATCAAAGTTACTTGCAAAAACATCCCACAAAAATACAATATCTTGAAAGCTAATAAAAGTCTATCGATTCTGGAAGATACTTCTTTTTGCACTTTTTCCTGCAAAATCATTCATCAAACTTTCATAATCAAGGTATTTAACCATGTCTCGTTCGATCGATAACATGGCCAACCCGTTCAGCCTTTCCTGTGACATAGTTGACCGTAGGTAAGACTTTATCAACTTAAGCTTTGAGAAGCTTCTTTCGGCTGAGGTAACTGACACTGGAATTGTGAGCATTATTCTATAAGCAATCCATATATTTGGATAACATTCCTTCAACTTCTTCAAAAAGTTTAATACTTCAGCAGTTTTCTTGATACCTTCTGGCAGAGTTTCTCGAAAGACCTTGATTTCAAAGAATAAATCTTTTCCATCAATATCTGAATGTGCTCCATGCTTAAGAGAAACTTCAAGGTTGATACATGATGTCTTCAAACTATCATCGCTCGCTGAGTTAAGTTTTCTTAGATCGAACAAAAAAACAAAAGTTTTCTCATACTCTTGAAATTGTTCCAACCTTGTTTGGAGAGAAACTAGAGTTTGATCCACGATTTTGATGAAATAATCTATTCTAAACCTCTCCTCCTCACTCAAGACTACAATTTCATCAGCAAATTGTCTTGGCTCCTCATCAAAATGTAATCTCTTTTTAATAATGCGCTTCCTTTTCACATGAAAAATGGGTTCGATATCCATATCAACTGCAATTTTTTTGGCTTCTGCTTTTGCTTCTTCAAAACCCGTCTCTCTGTACTTCTGAAAAAAAGAGACTAACCCCTTTAGTTGAGTAATAGCAACATCAATATCAACATCTTCCGCCTGGAAAGTCTTGCTTACGGTATTAATGGCTGCCAAAATCTCATACCATATAACCATACCAAACAAAAACTCAAATCCTCCGATTCCGTGTGATTCACTTATTGCAAGACATTCAGCATCACTCCGGGTTTTAGGATCATCACTTTTTTCAGCCAAGTAAAACAGAGCATCTCGAATTTCTGGAGCTTGAAAACGTATTGCTTTAACACTTTCAATGTGACTTTCCCAACGAGTATCTGATAAAGGTTTAAGTGTAGGACCTCCCACCATTTTCTTGTATATATCCCACCTAGTCGTAGAAGGTGAAAATAAACAATATAAACGTTGTATGATCCCAAAAAAATCAATCGCTTTTTCAGATGACTTAGCCATATCACAAAGTGCCAAATTCAGATTATGGCAACCACATGGCGTATAAAATGCTCGTGGATTAATGTCAAGCAATCTTTTTGTACTCCTTTGTTTTTCTCCTTCATATTTGAGCCATTGTCATAACTTTGTCCTCTCACATCATCAATGTCCAAGTTAAGCTCAACCAATGTATCACAAAGTATATCAAAAAGCCCTTTCCCTGATTTATCATCAACTTCCATGAAATGAATAAAAAATTCTTCAACCTAGGGTGAATCCATAGAAACATCCACACATCGAATTACAAGGGATATATGCTCTTTATGACTGACATCTGGAGTACAATCAAGAATAACTGAAAAATATTTAGCCTCTTGAATCTTCTTAATGATCATTAGTTTCATCTCATAACCAAGCATTACTATTAATTCATTCTGAATTTTGTGGCTGAGATAATGATAATTAGTTTCTCCTTCTTTAATTCTCCTGATGTGCTCTCGGATTACTGGATCAAATTCCCCCATCATTTCAATAAAGCGAAGAAAATTTCCATTATTGTCCTGACCAATCTTTTCATTGCTTCCACTAAATGCTATATTGCATCTAGCCAAAGTCTTCACTAATGCAAATAATCTCAATAAAACTTCTCTCCAGTGATTTTTTTCTTTGTTGATCTCGTCTTGGACACATTTATCAAGTGTCAGATTCTTCTGCAATCTCAACTCAAATTCCATCCATTGGCTCATGCAAGTGATGTGACCATGACTACTTTCATGTTGACTTAGTCGTAATGTCACATTGTTCCAATCCTTGAATCCTATGCTTGCCAATTGAGTTGTATCTTCGTCTCGTCCAAACAATTTGCAACAAAAACAATAGATTTTCTCTGATTTTGTTGAATAGACTAACCAACGTCTATCTTGTGTATCTCCATTCTTCATACGTCTTTTGTAGTGCTTATGAGAAAAATGTCTACCAATGATGTTTTTGGGAAAACTATAATCCTCAGACGGTCGTGCTAGAGGACCTTTCTCAACCAAAAAATCCCTCAACATTCGATCAATTATTCCCCAATTTGCAGGATCCAAAACATCTGTAGAACTAGAAGAACCAGGTTCTTTGAAATACACACCATCTGCATTTTGATAGACTTCCTCATCATCTTTCTCAACCCTATTATCATTCGCTTCCACCTCAATACTAATGCCATCAACTTCTCCCTTTTTAGAAGTCTCACAATGTTCATCATCTATCCTACCACCCTTCTCAGTTTCACTACCCTCATCAGTTCTAAGAGTCTGAGATTCTGGTTTTTTAAAATACTTATAGAACCGGCTAGAGATTTTGTCAATTTTTCTTCTGTTTTCTTTTTCCGCCTTTTTTTTGCTCCAGAGTCATATCTTGGCTTCATTTTTCTGAAATTAAAAGATATAAATCGTAATCAATAAATTCCTACAGTGAAAATGCTAATTCATAAGTTTAAACTCAACTATTGCAAAGCATAACTGCATAAACATAACCAAATTGTAGAAAAATATTGAAACCAAATAATCAAAATTTTGTACCTTGATATGAAATTGATCGTCAATAACGAAATATGAGTGAGGATTGAGGAGGAGAAGTTTAGAATCTAATCGATCGTCAATAACCAAATAAATTAACAAAGAAATTGAAAACAAATTTCAGAGATTTTCTAAGTCTCTTCGATGAAAAAAGCCAAAAGATCGGTCTCCTTTGATCTCCTTTTTTAAAATCTCAATAAATTCTTCTTATAATAATAGTTTTTTTTGTCGGCAAGAAGAATAAAACATCCTAGCAAAATTGAAAATTGACTATAAAACACACAAAAAAAAAAGAGGCCCCTAAATGTTGAGGCCCCATACCAATGTATCATCCAAATGGGTCAAGGGCCGGGCCTGCATACACATAAATGTTATACCTCATATATTTCATATTTGTGTACATTTATATTAGCATCGATGTGTACGTGACCTAGGAGTAATTTTTGCCCATGTCATAATATAGAAATATAAATCAATATAAAATAATTTAAATTCTAAAAGAAATTATATGGATCGGCGGGAGGATATAGATATTTTAATACGTATTTAATGGGGTCAAATCGTGGTTTTTTTTTATCGCTCCACAAAACTCAGTCAAATATATATATTTTTAAAAATAAATTTATTTTAGAAAAAATCGTTTGTTTGAACATTAGATAGAAATTAAGAGACATTTCATAATAATTTCTTAAGCTTCTTGTGACGAACCAAATCTCGAGAACTTTCTCGTATTTGCAATCTCCTGATTTTCAGATCGTTAATATCCGATTACGAACCTGTTTGTCAATAAACTTGACGAGTTGGGGCGGAGTGGAAGGAGAGATTTGAGAAGTCCTTTGGTTAGACATTCCCACACTTCTGCTGAAAATATGCACGAGAACACAAGTGATATCGGGTCTCCAAGGGGTCACGACATAAAACACATGAAGGATTAGCGTCCACGTTCCAATTTATCATACGATCTCCCATTGATAAACGGTTGTGTATCGCTAGCCATGTGAACAATGATTACTTCAGTGTTGCGTGAGTGAACCACTCTCTTATGCCAATCGAGTTGAGTTTACGCCACACGAATAAGCAGTCAGGTGCTCTTTGAATTGAACTCCGATTTGAATTTATCTTCTTTTCTTCTCCATAGAGCGATATCCTATGCCCCATGATCTACTCTTATTCTTTTCATTTCTAAAACATCCTCAAGATTATTCAAAACCGCAACTATGTGTCTTCAGCGCTAATGATTTGTCATCGCTACTGCAACTAAGGAAAGAGATGAGATGCGCATATCTATCACACCCCTCGAACCCAAAACAGCCATCAAACATCCCATGTCCGACCATTTATCAAACTAGAACGAAGCTGATTCCCCATTCGCATTACGAATGTCGACTTTATAAAAAGTTTTTGTAAAGGTTTTATACTTTAATAATTTCTTCCACATCCAAGAGCTCATGCTTGTGTTCTCCCGAATAGAACAAAAGGACTCATTTCATATCAAATATGTCTGTATCCACTTTTCCCACAAGGATGGCTTTGTGGATATGATTCTCCAGATGAGCTTAAGACAACACACGATATTGATTTCTTTAAGAGGTTTTAGACCTAATCCCCCCTCGTGTTTCGGCTTACAAACTTTTTCCCATGCAATCTTCACTTTCTTCGGGTTTAGCTCGGGTGGACTAGAGGAAAGCCGATCATAGTTTCTCAAGCTCATTGATACATTCCCTTGGCCTTCGAAAAGCCACTAGCCAAAAATTAGATATGCTTAATAACACCGACCTGATTTATGGAAAATCTATTTATGGAAACTCTTTTTCCAATCGCAGAGTTCAGGACGACGTTTCTCAACCGCAACTGCTTTGGCCGCTATTTAATCTATCACATTGGACACTATCTCTAATCGTCATTTCTCATGTTCTACTTAGACTAAGGCGGGGATATGTTCTGAGAATTTTTTCAATACTTTATTTAGTTTATTAATGGGTGGGTGTTTAGTCTATAAATGGATGTGTGATGTTGAATGAATCATATGAGTTAATAATATTGATTACTTGTTGCATGAATACATTTTCATTTGCATCATTCATACATGGGTATATATATTATATTACAAATAAATCAATTCACAAACATTAGTAGGGTCATATGACACCAGTCGTCTCTTTAAGGCCCATGTGTGAAGGATTTATGTATTGTTGTTCAATGCAAGGTCACCACGTGAAGTTGGTCCGCCCATGTGTGGTCCGCCCATGTGTGAAGGATCCTTTTATTAATTACTCCCCCTTAATAAAGAGTATCATTTTAAAGTTTTATTTTCGTTTCATAGAGAGTATTGTTTTATGTTTTCAATGCGTAATTTTGAACAAAAATTCAGTTTTACCTTTATTGTTTTAGTGTATTAATTAAAAAGAGAAAAATTGTTTAGTATATTAATAAAGGGTGATATTGAATTTTTAATAATTTTTTTTAATATGTGTGAAATATATCAAAATGATACTCTTTGTTGAGACATACGAGTATTTGACAAGTTTGGAAAATCTTTAAATCACTCGACAAAGTTTGGAAAATCTTTAAATCACATAACTAACTTTTATATAATGGAAAAAAAACGTTTGCCTCACATTCTTTACCACAAGAATTATAATACTAAAAAGGCATTCCTTATTTTAAAAATCGGTAGCGCGTGGCGAATTAGTGGGTGGTCGAACAAAAAATCTGCATTAGTAACTAGTGCTATTTTTTTTGGCTGAATCCACCACTATTATTTTTATTTTTTCCAAGAATCTACCAATTAATAAATTAAAATATGAAAATTATTTACACTAACTGAGATTAGCTTAAAAGTCGACTTTTGATTTTGGGATTTTTGATTTTCTCATTTTTAATATATGTTAATCAGTTTTAAATAATGTTCGATAAACTATTATATAAGTTCCTTGCAAGAAAATGTCATTGAGTGAATCAGAATGAAATAAAATATGCCCTTCAAGGTAGTGGAGAATGTCCCAGACTCCAATTTACCATATTCACAATGCATTATTCTGTTTGTTTATAAACAGTATCGAATACGAATTATCTAGGCTACTAGTTTGGTATACTTATATATCGCCATGCATATGTATAATATGAGTTTAAATTTTGGTATTATAATATGAGTTTAATGGTAGTATACACACATGTGAGATACAAAAAAAGAATAAAAACTTAGAGACTAATAGGTAAATATTATTGCGTTGGCTAGGTATCTTCCTCCTTACACACTATTTAAGCCGTTGACCGAAGAAAACAATAAGAAAGAGGGAGCATATGATTCCGGAGATGAAAATAAAGGAAAGAAGAATGGGTTCTATGTGTCACAACTCACCTTTCTGGCGATATGTGTCTTTCTCATTTCCACCACCGAAAGTCAAAAACTTAGACGAGATCCACTCAATTTCAACATCCTCAACATCACTCTCGAAGTTATCAGGTATGATATTCTATCTTATTTTTATATCTATATCATTTTGCATATATTTACACGTGGAAATATTTAGAAAAGCCTTTGAAATCCCAAGTATTGGTAATTCAACGAACAAAGTACAAGGCATTAGGTTTACCTCCTCTTAATTAAGTAGTTCGAAGTGATTATGTGTTAAACTTTAGGTTGTATCTAAATAATGAAAGTTAAATGTCCTTGTGTAAGATTCTTTTTATATCTAATAGTCAAGGTTAGTTCATTAATTCCATTAAAGCTATACTAATTGGTGAAACAACAAATCAATTATTATGACGGCAGCGCATATGGAAACGTGGGGTTCACGACCGGTTACAGCTGCGAACGCCGCCTAGATGTCAGTGATGGTGGCTGTAAAGACGCAAGTTATGGATTCGCGGGACGATGGAGTCCCATTGGAAAATTCATACTAATAATAGTAATGTTTTATGGTAAATTTAAGCAATTCACAGCTAAATCTGGTAGAGCGTGGATACTTTATCCTTCATCTTCCTAATCAAATAAAATATCTCGTATGTCTCCATAGTTTTCCATTTTTTTTTTTGATTGTGTGTGTGATATAAAAATTTGTATATGCAGAAGCCAAGCAACCATATTAGGCTTGTGTTTTACGAGAATCAATCAAGAACCGAGTATTATTCGGAATAAGAACAACAAAACTAGTGGCCCTCATTAAGCTAGCTAGTCCAAAAACAATAATACAAGTAAGCAAAAAAAACAGCATCCAATGCTCTAATTAATATCGTAGCCTCATATTCATCTACCACATTATTCCAGTGAGGATATCTGAATATGAACTAAGACAAGATATCAATATCCGTATCCTCCCTAGAAAAGATTTGTGAAACAATCATGTGGCTTAGGACCATTTTTTTCTATGCATTGGAGACTTTTCCATCAGCAGCTGGACAGTGGACCCTCAGAAACCAATCAGTGATATATATATATGTTACGTGTTTAGGAAAAAAATCGTTGAGTGGATCCAACCACTAAGGATAATTTCCTGTACAAAGTTAACAAACACGTGAAAGCAAAGAAAACACCAATAGAATGTTTTTCAAAGATTCTCCAATGTTTAAGCTGTATAGAAAAACGCAATAGACATATGGTTTATGTGAAGCCGTGTGTGAGAAAAAGTACTTAACTGCTTGTTCGGAGTGAGAGACGAAGTCTCAAGGCTAAATATTAGAATATGAGCGAAAGAGAGACGAGAGATGAAAAGAAAGGTTATGTACTTATTCAATGTAAATATGTTTGTTACATAATTCCTCTATATATAGAGGGTTCTGGTTTATCTTGAGATAGCAGAACTAAATTACACGTACGGTTAACACAACCAAGATATCCTAATCTCATTCTTTAATATCCCCTCAAGACGGCGAGAAAATTGAAGACAAACTCAAATTGCCAATGAGAGCCTTAAACTGATTAAGATACAGAGACTTGGTTAGAAAATTAGCAAGTTGATGATCCGTGTGCACATATAATGTCTAGATCAAACCACTCAAGATTTTGTTCTTTACCATGTGACAATCAAACTCAATGTGCTTGATTCTCTCTTGGAAAACAGGGTTGTTAGCTATGTGAATAGCAGCTGTATCAAGGCTAAAGAAAGACTTTCAATGTGTGTGAGAGAGAAAGCAGTATTGATTTGAAAAACCAAGTTAGAAAAATAATTAGTATTCTAAATATGAATAACTTATAAGAGATACATGTCTCAGACTAGTCTATCAGGTCGAGAAAGAATCCTTTGGGTTGAATAGGTGTGAATCACTTTGGTATTTTTCACTTAATTTCTTAGTTTTTTTAAGCATATATCCAACAAATTAATCTCAAAGCACCCAAAGGCGAATGCAGTCGGCCGCATAGTTTGTGCAGAAACCGCGGAGTCAACATATTCCATGCTGCGAAGTACATAGAGTTAGTTGTCAAAGTGATAGAAAAATCTAAGTGATTTCGGATAGGATTATGTTTTAGGGGGGGGGGGGGGGGGGGTTATGATACATTCATATTAGGAAAAAGAATGGTACATAATTTCTCTCAGGAAAAGAAATGATACATTCCTATTAGGAAAAGAAAAATTTATTTTAGGTTTTCTATTATGATTGGGTTTAAGATGAGGGTTATATAAAGGGATCTAAGAGTTTGTAATTATTCATTCACAAGTTTATAAAGAAACCCAAAAACAAATTTGTATTCGCCTCAATTTTGATTTTCTCTTAATTTTGCCTAAAGGTTCTTGTTTTCAACCTGAATTTACAACAATTGGTATCAAAGCTCTTGATTTTTCTATAAGTTGAGTTCAATGTCGAGTTCTCTAAAGTTTGAGGTTCCGCCTTTCTATGGGAAGGGAAATTTCGGACTCTGGCATAGGAGGGTGAAGGATATGATGTTGCAGCAAAAGATGAGGAAGGCGCTGGAAGAGACAAAGCCAAAATTAATCATGCATGAAGATTGGGATGATATGCAGGATCATGCAATTTCGACAATTTGTCTCTATCTTTCAGACTAGATAACGCACCAGGTAATGAATCTAACGACTTGTAAGGAGGTTTTTGATAAATTAGAGAAGCTTTATATGTCAAAGTTGATGTCTAGTAAGTTGTATCATAAGCAGATGTTGTACCAGTTTATTGATTCAGATCTAGTGCGACATGTCAACTCTTTCAATCAGATCATAGGAAATCTAAGTCGCGTGGATGTGAATATTGAGAATGAGGATCAAGCCATGATCCATCTATGTTCGTTGGATCCCTCTTCTGAGACTCTGGTTACTGCAATTGTGGCTGGAAAAGAAACAATAAGCGTAGAGATGGTGACTGCTTCATTGCTATCATAATGGTGATGGGTTGTATGTAAATAACAATAAGGGGCAGGAACAAAACAGAGAAAAACAGGCATATGGCAGAAAGAAGAAGGTAATTTGTTATAGGTGCGAGAAAATAAGGCATTAAAAGAGATTGCACACAGAAAAGACATAATGGTGCATGAAACTTTGCAAACGTGGCAGAGAATAATAGTTCATATGGTGGAGATTCAGACATGTTGTGTGTCGCGTCAGGAGATAATCATACTGATTTTTGGATTATGGATACATGTTGCTCATACCATATGACTCCGAACAAGGAATGGTTTGAGACGTATAAGGTTGAAAGTATGGGTTATGTAAAGATACAGATGCATGATAACATCATCATGACGTTGGATGATGTAAGGCATATTCCAGTATTGGAAAAGATTCTGATTTTCTTAGGTACGCTTCATAAAAACGGATTTAGGTATAATGCATATGAGAATGAAGACGTTTTTAAAGTATACAAAGGAGATGAGACATGGATGCAATGTCAAATTACAAGCGGTAGTACCTATCTTCTGGTAGGGAGTACAATTGTAGGTGGAGCTGCAGTTGCACTATCTAAATCAAATAATACAATTCTATGGCATATGCGATTGGGGCATATAGAGGAGAATGGGTTAACTGAGTAGCATAAGAGAAGTCTTCTGGAGGAGTTGAAAAGCTGCAAGATGGAGTTCTACAAGTTTTGTACTATGGAAAAACAGTTCATGTACATTATTTATTAGAGAATAATATCACACATCGGAAGTTGGAAGGGATCTTAACTAATATATAAATGACATGAGTCAATCTACTCATAGCTAATTGGTTTTGAGTTGGAAGTCCATGTACTTTAATATGGTAACAGAGCCCGATCCACGCTGTCCCAACCCGATCTATAATCGATCCGACCCAAAATTGGTCTCTTTAAAAACGACCTGACACAAAGGTTGTCACGTCGATCCATGTTAGAATATAACGAGATTAATGGCCAAAAGGCCATCATCTCGAGGGGACGTATCAGAGAATAAAATCCCACATCAAAAGTTGGAATGGATCTTAAGTAATATATAAATGACATGGGCCAATCCTCATAGCCAATTGGTTTTGAGGTGAAAACCCATATACTTTAATATTACCTATTTATGTTGTTGACCGAAAAAAGAAAAAGAAAAAAAACCAAGTGTCGTTAGCTCAACTGGAAATATACCAAAGGCAAAGCCTAAAGGTCACAAGATCGAATGCCGCTTGGGACGGGATTATATAATATGCTTTGGTTCCGGGTCTAGAGGATGTACGGACCTTAGCTCAGAACCTCTTAGATATTCCAAAAAAAAAAAAAAAAAAAGAAGAAGAAGAAAGAGGGAGAGGATGATTCCAAAAATGAGAAGGAAGAGTGAGCTCTTCGGGTCAAAACTTTCCTTTTTGGTGATATGCATATTTTTCATTTCCATCACCGAAAGGCAAAAACTACAACGAGATCCACTCAATTTTAACGTCCTTAACATCACTCTCGAAGTTATCAGGTATGTTTTCATATCTCTTTATTACATTCTCTCTCTCTCTAGGCATGTTCATTACCGGTAAAAGGTCGGGTAAAGGTATTTCGAGTATTAAAAATCACTATCCGAAATATATTTTTAAAAACAGATCAGGTATACATGTAACGGGTGTAGGGTACATGGTACGGGTATGTTGGGTAGTTAGATCATTATTTGAACGGATAATTGCGGGTAATTTGTATAATATAATATATATATATATATAATATATTAGTTCAGTTTTTTTTTTCCGACATATATTAGTTCAGTTTGAAATTTTATAATTACCTAAATGAATAATTCTACTACCTCAGGGAATTACCTTATCCAGCTCTGACCCGTTAAAATAAAATATCGTAACCTATTTAAAATGAATAATTTCTATTACTTTATCCGAAAATTTTGGGTAATTTGGGTAGAGGACGGAGAAAGTTGGATTACTAGATTCGAAATGCACATGTCCAGATCACGAAAAAGTTTTCTTTTGATGAATTTTCTCTTTAAATTAAAAAGCTAACAAGAGTAGCACACCATGTTTACTGGACACGAGTCAAGTACTTGCTAATTTTCAAGTACTTGCGACCCGGTTTGGCTCGTTCAAGTATCTGAATTTTAGACTTGATACATGACTCGTCTGAAACAAGTACTTGCTCTATCAAGTACTCATTCAAAATCTGATTACTTGCAAGTAACTTGACTCGGCTTGTTACTTGCCAAAATCAGATATTTGTTATTTGATACTTGCTACTTAAAATTAAAGTACTTAAATAGAAATACAATCTCATACAAATTACAAAACATTCAAAGTATCAAACATCCTAAAATCACATAACACTCAAAATTCCAAAAGATAACCATTTCAAAAAACAACTTCTTGGTTCAATGCTCCAAATTTTTACTTATTTTCTTCTTGATTCCTTTTTTTTTTGCCTACAGCAAATGTAAGTATTACAACTCACAAGATTGACCAGACAGAGACAAAGATACAAACGTCAAACAATGTTTAGAATACTAACTTAATAATCCCTGCCAGCAAAGATGCAACCAGTGAGTTAGAATAATTAAAAAAGATTCCCAAAGAGTACAGCTACGAAACATTACAGCCATGCACCAAATTAAACATGAAGTATTCATACCTTTCATTCTTCCTCCAAAGTTAAGCTAACTCCTTGGACCAAATTTCCATAAGCATTTGAAGTTACAAATTCTGTTAAAACAACATAAAAGTTGTAAGTTCACAAATAAAAGAAAATATTCATAAATAACTTAAAAATAAGTGTATAGTGTATACCATCTTCTAGAATTTCAAGTCGTTCAATTTGATCCTCCAAACAACTTTGTTCATAATCGTTGCGAATCCAGTTTTGAGTGCCGATTAGAGCTTCAACAATTCTTGGGGTGAGAGAACTACGGAAAGGATCAATGACCCAACCACTTATGCTAAAAGCTGACTCATAAGCAACGGTTGAGACCGGTATAGCCGATAGATCTTTAGCCATTAGAGATAGAATCTTATACCTTAATCATGTCTTCTTCCACCAAAGTAGTATATCAAACTTTGGATCTGATCTAGGAACACATGCATCAGCTAAATAACTCTCCAATTCCGATTGACCAGCAGTATTATCTTCACTTTCTTCATGTATATCAATCAAAGAATTCATAAGTTTCTGCAGCCTCTGCAACTACTTCCGAAGGAGTGTTTGCTCCTTCAACTTGGCTAGTTTGCATTGAAGAACCAGAAACTTTATCTTCATAGTACTTAAACATCTTCTCTAAAACCAAGTTTATTTTCATAATCAAAGCTTCAGCTATGCTATTACCACTAACACCGTAGCTCTCACGGATTAACCAACTGACATACTTCATTTTATATCGCGGATCAATAACACAAGCAACAAAAATCACCAAGTTCATATTCTCCATATCTCCCCAATATTTATCAAACTTAGCCTTCATCCTAATAACCATTGCCTTTTGATTATGATCAGCTTTATTCAGCCCAAACTTTCGTATCATTAGACCAACCCCAAATATCTCCTTCAGATACAAATTCTCAGTAACGTAACGAGTTGCTAAAACTTTCAGAGTTGCATCATAGAAGAACTTGGGAATAGGTGTATACGTCTTTGCATATTCCCAATCTGATTCAGTAGGGACACCTTCTATCTTTCCAAGTTCAGCCACGTATTTCTCATCTTCTAACTAAAGCATATCGAAACCTTTTTTTAGTTTCAAAGCTGACTCCAACATCAGATATGTGGAGTTCCATCTTGTCTCAACATCAAGACTTACACCAGCAGTAAACGAAAGCCTTAGGTGAAGAAGACACTCTTTGAATTTGTTTAATCTTGCTGGAGAAGATCTAACATACCGGACAGCAGAACGTATTCGGCTAATGGAGGTTTTATTTTCATCCAATCCATCTTTGACAACTAGATTTAAGATATGTGCACCACACCTCATATGAAGAAACTCACCATCAAGTAGACTAGTACCCATGACTTAAGTCTTCTTTTTAAGAATCTTAGGCATACTTCATTTGCACTTGCGTTGCTGTGATTGTGAAAACCTTGCTGATTCCCCAAGACACCAAGTATCTTTCAACCAATTTCCCAATTAGTACACCTTTGTGACTCAGAATTTGGCAAAAGTTTATGATCTTTTTCTGCAGATTCCAATTCTCATCGATGAAATGTGCAGTTAAGCACATATAGTTGATGTTCTGAACCGACGTCCAAGTATTTGTCGTAAGAGAAACACTCCCTTTGTGTTTCTGAAAAAACATCTTCAACTTTTTCTTTTCTTCAAGAAATAAACTCATGCAGTCTCTAGTGACAGATCTACGGGAAGGGATTACAAACCGAGGCTGATGAGTGTATATGAATTCTTGAAATCCTTCCCTTTCCACAATCCTAAAAGGCAACTCATCCTTTATAATCATTCTGATCAAACCTTTTCGGCAATCATCTTTATCATATGGCAAGTATGATGGAACAGCTTCATCATTTTTATCTTTTTTGGGCTGATTCGTTAAGGTTGCTTGCTTCAATCTTTTACCAGCAACAATCTCAACCTCCTCAAGTTCTGGATGTAGCTTCTTACATATATTCATATGTTTCAACATAGTAGTGGTGTTAACACCAGATGCTGATCTATAGGTAACTTCCAAACCACAATGATTACATTTGGCTTTGTTCATATTCTCTATTTTTTTGAAGTTATTCCATGCAATAGATTTTTGTTTACGGGATACCTTAGATTCAACAGACTCGACAGTTGAAGCTATTTTAGCACCACACTCTGTCTCCATTTCCTCTCCATTAATATTTGGACCTCTACCATGGTCTTGGTGCTGAGGTTTCTCAGGTTCCATCTACAAAGTTATGTCAGAGCAACAGATATACCAGGATAGTTCTAGGCTTCTAGCAAATCTATAAAAGAAATTGAAGGGAGTTCCAATAAAGAGAGATAGCTACAACCCTACAACGTACCTTGAACGAAACTCTAGAAGATGATTAAGAGACTGTAACGAAACCCTAGATTCGTTCACGGAAGGGAAAGAGCCAAAGAGTTAAGTGACGGTGGGAAATTGGGAATCCGGAATCACTTTTCAGTTTTGTCGTGGGTGAGTATTGGGCTTTTAGCCTTTATGGGCCAACTCCAAATTATAAAAAATCATAATAATTAAAAGACTACTAATCTTAAGCATTAGTATTTTAGTAACAAGTATCAAGTAACGAGTAATAAACAATTTTTAAGCGAGTAACAAGTAACGGGCCAAGTCGTAGATTTTCTTTTTTTGGCTTGTGACTTGATTTGGACTTGCAAGTAATCTAATTTGCTGACTTGTTACCCGGCTTGTGTTGGCTGTAGAAATCACACAAGGATAAAAATAATTGAAAGATCGATCGGGATCTCATTTTTATTAAATCAAACTCGTCGGAGTTTACAAAAATATTCTGAGATCAGTAATGAGGTCGAGCTCTCACTTTCTCTCTCTAAAAATGTATATCGAAATTCTCTCCCCCCCCCTCAAAATGTAATCGGGCTTCCTTATTTATAAGATTCCTCGGCAGCTTCGACATGTTCCCCGAATCCGGGAAAAGTTCTGCGAATCCCGGATTAGAAAACTAATTAATCTTCCTTTTCCGTATTTTTCGTAAAGTTCCGCGAATCCCGGAAGTGGGATCTGATTACGACGGGTTAATACCTACGAGCTCGGCATGTCGCAGGTCGGTAATCGCATGATGTCTTTTTCTTTACCGATCTCGAACCGTCACTGATCGGATCAACCCGGCCGATCTCGGTTCGAGATAAGGATTTGAGTTCGGCCTTCGCCGAGCTCGGTGATTGTTGCTTTGTGAACTTCTTTACCGATCTTAAACCGTCGTTGATCGGGATTAATTCACCGATCTCGGTTCAAACTCGTCGTTCCGAGCCGTTCGCAATGAGTTCGGTATTCCTTCGCATTCTTACCGAACTAGCATTCTTACCGAACTGGTCGGTTAAAAAGTCCTTCATGGACCTTTCTTTCGAGTTCGGAAGTCGGCAACCGTTTCGTGGTCTCTCTCCTTCTAGGTTCGAACCGTCGTCAACCGGGATCAATTGGGCCAGTCTCTGTTCAAACTGGGCTAAACTGGGGATTGCTAAACTCACCACCAACAGCTTGTCAACAGCAAGTACTTCCTTTTTCAAGCCGAGTACGAGGCAAGTAACAAGTACAAGCCGAGTAACGAGTAATTATGCCCAGGCCTACAACTCACCAAAAAACAAGTTTGAACCCAGGAAATTGAAGGAGATGGACTTGCTACAAAAAAAAAAAAGGTTTCCCAAAATTCCAAGTGAGTGAGAGTTAATCAGTGAACCTTTTAATAATATCGTAATATACAAGACAAATGGTGTTAGTTTTGCAGTTCAAACTACTCAAAAACCGCAAAATTACATCGACACTAAGGCTCAGGTGACAATCGAATGTGCACGCACTGTGGTCGTGCTGGTCATCTTTCCGAGAATTGTTTTCATTTGATTGGGTACTCACCTTGGTTCGATGAAAGCAAAAGAAATCGCTTCGGCGGAAATTCGTCGCGCGGAAATTCAGCTCCTAGTGGAACGGGTCGAGGTTCGAATAAACAGCCATGCCTCCGACAAAGACTTCACAGAGCGGTGATGGTCGTGGTTATGCTCAAGCCAATTCTGTTTCTGCATCGTCTCATTTTTCAACTCCATCGATCCATCACACAACTTTGTCTTATGAGGATCAAGTGGGAATTAGTGGGCTTAGCGATGCACAATGGAAAACTTTGGTTCATCTCCTTGACGAGCGCAAGCCACCTGCAGCTGATCGTTTCATTGGTACGTACTTTCTCGAATCTTGGATTGTTGATACAGGTGCTTCGAATCATATGACTTGAACCCTTGATTTTCTTTCTAATGTCTGTGAAATGGCACCGATTTTGATTAAGTTGCTTGATGGTCAATTTACTACTTTTATCAAATACGGCCGAATTCAGTTGGGATCCTCTCTGAGTTTGCGTGATGTGTATTTTGTTGATGGACTTCAGTGTCACCTAATCCGTTTCTCAGTTGACTAGAGATCGTAGTTGTGTCTTCCAAATCACTGACAAGGTTTGTGTACCGCATCACATTGATGCTGATTAGAGTGGCTGAGCAGCAAAATGAGCTCTATTTTTTTCATGGAGTGGAGGTAGCTGCGCCGATGCGGGGATATTATTCATCATCGATTCATCTGTGGTATAGACGTTTGGGACATCCCTCCTCGAAAGCTTTAAAGATGTTGCAGTTTTCTGATTTTAGTACTAGTGATTTTGATTCAAAGGCGTGTGAAATTTGTATCCGCACTAAACAAACAAGGGATCCTTTTCTATTGAGTAGCAATAAGACAAGTTTTGCATTTAAATTGGTTCATATTGATCTTTGGGGTCCGTATAGAAGTCCTGCACTTTGTGGATCTCGATATTTCTTAACACTAGTTGACGACTACTCACGAACTGTGTGGATCTATCTTTTGAAATCCAAACAAGAGGCTCCAACACATCTCCAAAACTTTATTCATCTTGTCGAAAGGCAGTTCACTTGCCAAATCAAAACAGTAAAAAGCGATAACGGCCCCGAATTCTTAGCCTTATCGAGTTTTTTTGCAAAACAAGGTATTGTTCATGAAACATCTTCTGTTGGGACACCTCAACAGAACGGTCGGGTTTAGCGTAAGCATCGCCATTTTGTTTTCAAGCTGGGCTTTCAATTGAATTTTGGGGTTATTGTGCTCTCACAGCTGTGTATCTTATAAATCGAACTCCAACAACTTTGCTCCAAGGAAAGACACCATTTGAGGATATTTATAAGCGTGCTCTTCCGATGAATCACATAAGGGTCTTTGGCTGCGTTTGCTATGTTCATAATCAGAAACATGGCGGTGACAAATTCGAGAGTCGTAGCAACAAATCCATTTTTCTCGGTTACCCCTTTGCAAAGAAAGGATGGCGTGTTTATAACATTGCCACCGGCGTGGTTTCTGTTTCTCGAGATGTTATCTTCATGGAAACAGAGTTTCATTTTCCTGTCTCGGAAGTTCTATCCCCCTTATCGTTTGAGCTTCCTCCGTCTGATGCTCTTCACGACATCGACGATGATGAGCTCGTTCGGCAAAATCAATTAACCCAGCCTGTTTTTACTTTTACACAGGCCGATGATTTAGCTGATGTTGAATTTGCTGCAGTTAATAACGACGTTGTTGCTGATGTTTTTGATGATGACGATTTTGATGTTCATCGTGAGGCTGTGGACAACGATTCTTCTGCTGCCGACATTGTCCCACCTGAAATTGGTTTTTCTGAAAATTCTATTACTCCAGCTACAACTACTGAAGACGAACCAGAATTGCTTGGACGTGGTTATCGAAAGAAGCAACACTCGGTTAAACTTGCTGATTTCGTTGCTACTTTACTTCATGAACCATCTCTTTCCGCAAATCCGTATCCGCTGGATGATTACCTCTCGAGCTCGCGATTTTCAGAGAATTATCAAATATATATCATGGCTATGACAACAGCCATTGAACCTCGAAGCTACAAGGAAGCTATTCAAGATGAAAAATGGAGATTTGGGTTCAATACAAAATTGTTTCTCTTGACGATTTGGGTACTTGGACAGTTGAAGCTCTACCTCCCGGCAAGACTGCTCTTGGTTGTAAATGGGTTTTTCGAATTAAATTGAAATATGATGGGTCGGTGGAACGCTACAAGGCTCGTCTAGTCGTTCTCGGAAACAATCAAACAGAGGGAATCGATTATGATGAAACATTTGGTAACTGTATGCACTTTTCTTTAACAAGTTGTGTCTCTTGACTGGGAAGTGCATCAAATGGATGTCCATAATGCTTTCTTACATGGAGATCTCGATGAAGAAGTCTATATGCAATTTCATCCGGGTTTTCGGACAGATGATAAAACCAAGGTTTGCCAATTGCGTAAGTCTCTATATGGTTTAAAGCAAGCGCATCGATGTTGGTATGCCAAGCTTGCCTCCGCCTTAATTGACTACGGCTTTGAACAGAACATGTCTGACTACTCTTTGTTCACGCTTGAGAAGATTCTGTTCGTATTCATGTCCTTGTTTATGTCGACGACTTAATCATTACAGGTAGCTCTGTGGATGTGATCACCGATTTTAAACAATATTTGAGCTGCTTTCACATGAAAGATCTCGGCATCCTGCGATATTTCTTGGGTATTGAGGTTGCTAGAGGTCCCAAAGGAATGTATTTGTGCCAACGCAAATACGTACTTGAGATCATTGCTAAAGCTGGCCTTCTTGGCAATAAGCCAGCCTCTCATCCTCTTGAACAAAATCATAAACTTGCCTTGGCTAAAGGTAACGATCTTCCTGATCCGACTCGTTATCGCAGACTTGTTGGACGCTTCATCTACCTCGGTACGACTCACCCTGGATTATCTTATGCCATTCACATTCTCTCTCAGATGACTCAACCAAAAACAGAACATTGGGATGCTGCGCTTCGTATTGTACGTTATCTCAAACAGAGACCAGGCCAAGGTATTCTTCTTAGATCGAATATGAAGCTTGTTGTATATGTTTGGTGTGATTCCGATTGGGCATCATGTCCTATCACTCGTCGTTCTCTAACGGGCTGGTTCATTCAACTTGGAGGCTCTCCTATATCATGGAAGACGAGGAAGCATGACATTGTTTCCCACTCCTCCGCTGAGGCCGAGTATCGAGCCATGGCTGACACAGTTCAGGAGCTTCTTTGGTTGCGGCAATTACTTCTAGCTCTCGGTATTCTTTGTGACTATCCCATTATGTTACATTCGGATAGTCAATCTGCTATCAATCTTGTTGCGAACCTCGTTTATCATGCTCGGACGAAACATGTTGGATTGGATTGTCATTTCATATGTGATGAAATCATTCGTGGGGTCATCACTACTGTCCATGTTTCGACCAAGGCGCAACTTGCGGATATTATGACAAAATCTCTGGGTTGCAAAGAGTTTGAAGATTTTCTTCTCAAATCTCCACACTCCACCTTGAGGGGGGGTATTGAGCCATAATTGGTCCTTTATCGTATTTGTAATTATGGTGAACATAACACCTAGGTTAAACTCATGTATTGTGTATATAAGGCTTTGCCTCTCTATCGTAATATACAAGAAACCATTCTATAACTTCTAAAGGCTTCTTGACAGAAGAGAAATTTCTTCGACTACATTATTGGAAGTTCTTGGATATTAGGTCATGTCGTACTTTTTCGGTTCTTTAAGAGTTTTCACATTGAATTTTTGATGATCTTCATTACTTAAAAAAAAAAAAAAAATATGCACCTGTCAAGTTTGAAGTGATATAGCTTAGGCATACCCGCATAACCATGGTTATTTGACTATATGTGGTTAAATTATTAACACCATAATTTTTGGAGATTTGCATAATATTTTAAGTTTCATTAGTATTTAGACACTTTTTAAAATAGTTAAAAAAATGTAGCACTTTATGTATTATTTATGACAATTTTGCCTTTGTACAGTACGGCATATACGCTTGTGGACGGTACACGAGATGCAATGAAGGGGTAAAATCGACTTTTCACCAAAAAATGACTAATTTTTTAACAATTTAAGAAAATGCCAAAATACTAATAAAACATAAAATAAGTATTATTTTATGCAAATAAGTCTAATTTTTGTGTGATATACAAATAATAGAAGTTTAACGTCCTTGTGAAAGATTATTTCATACTAATATTTAAGGTCAGTTCATTTCAAGAAAACAGTACTTATTCTTCATCTTAAAAAAGATAATGAAAAAAAAAACTTTATATACTTATTAATTATTGTCATGGCAGTGCATATGGAAATGTAGGATTCACGACCGGGTACAGCTGCGAACAGCGCCTGAAAATCAGCGAAGGTGACTTCGAAGACGCATGTTATGGGTTTGCAGGAAGATGGAGTCCGAGAGGAAAAGTCATACTAATAATAGTAATGTTTTATGGTAGATTTAAGCAATTCACAGCCATATCTGGTCGAGCATGGATACTTTATCCCTCCTCTTCCTAACATATCATATATAAGAATAAAATAAAACTAATCTCGTATGTCTATGTATGGGTGATGTACTATATAAGCTTGTGTGTGTTTGCATCTATCGCGTTGATATTAGAACAGAGCATGAAAATATAATATAAAAGTGTCTATTATCATCTTATCTTGCCTGTGGAACCATTTATTATGAACCATGCCAAAAAGGATGCATCAAGAAGCATCCAAATTGGCACATAAGTGCGTACAACAGAAAGTAAATTATTCTAGCATATGCATATCGGGCCGATAACCAGCATCAGCCCTGCTGAAGAATACGATTACGGGCAGCCAGATTCGGGATACAGAACTTGATGGTGGTCGAATATAATTGATGAAGTGGACGTTGATTTTAGACCATTATATATGATTTATCGCCTAAGCTCCAAATTTTGTTAACGATAACGTGAACATTCGCAATACAAGGTGTTGTGCTAAATAATCTCTCGAACGCGAAATTCTTCCATTTCCTTCTTCAAGGATCTCATCAGGGATTGAAGCTTTCCCTTTCAGAGATATATAGAGATGTCAAGAACGTGCTTTTATAGGTTATTGAACGAGACACCCAAATGGGATGATACGTGTGACCATGACAGAATTTGGAGTACACTGAAACTTTAGAAATATAATAGTTTCTCTCAATTTTATTGATTAGCCAATAGACTTATTTATACAAAATATATAACTTGACTAACAAGTTATGTACATATTTGATAATAGAAAATTTATTTATTTAGTTATAAGCAAATATACACAAATATTAACTTTTTTTTCAACTCAATCTCTCTGAGATCCTAACACCCTCTCGCAAGCTCATACGTGGTAACATATATGAGACTGTACTCATCGTCAAAATATCGGCATTATACCCAACCGTCGGGTCATCTTCACGGAGTTTATACCCAGCTGTAAGGTTTCAACGGTGTTTATACCCCACTGTAGGGTCATCGATTCGGTAGAAGAAATCTTTCACGTTCGTTTGCTTCTTCTTTTTCTTTTTTTTTTTGTAGAAAATCAAATACGTAATTAGAAGAAAATCAAATACGAAAATCAATAGAATTAAAAAAAAAAAAAAACAGAAGTAGAAGCGTAGAAGAAAAAGTCAAAGAGAGAAGATCATATGGAAGAATTTCTTTTTTTCGTAGAAAAATAAGTCATGAATGATAAGAAGCGATCCAAGGATCGAAACAAAACCAAAAATTTGTATGATTTGGGTATTGCTCTGATTTCTCATTTGATAAAGAGGTAAAGGCTCTGATTTCTAGGATTGATGAAGACAAAGAGAGTTTGGGAGGAGGGATAGGGCGGAGACGTCCTTATTCTTGGTCAGAGATGGCGGTGTCGTGACAAGGAAGGAAAGAATAAGGCGGCTAGGGAACACTTGAAGAAAAATTCGCCTATCCGCTATTTAAAAATCAAAAGAACAAATTGGAAACTTAAATGTACGTTGCTTTAGTTTAAATTTTTCCACAATCTTTATTTCACTAGTATGTACTTCAATTATCCAAATAAAAAATATTAATTCTAGCTTGCTTAGCTTGAAGTAATTCTAATCAAGCTAGAATTGAAAAAAATATAATCAAACTTGAATTATCAATCATGCAAATAATCAATTAAAAAATGTTTAAATCCCAATCAAATTTGAACTCAATAACACTAATTAAATTAGAATTATATGATTCAATTGAAACTAGGATTCGTTGACAAGTCCTAATCGAATAAAGACTAAAAAATTACCTAATCATGATTCCGATATTTAATCATATTTAAATTTTGATTCACACATATGAACCAAAATTATTATCGAGTGAGATTCAGAGATTGACCAACATGATGTATACAAATAATCATATACTGGATTTTAACCCGTGCACCTGCACCGGATTTTTTGTTTTTTTAATCAAATTTTGTAATATAATTTGTGTTTATTTTTGTGTTTAGATATAGTTTTTTGTATATTTAATTTTTGTCATATGAGACACATAATTATTTTGGTCTTTCTATATAATTTATTTTTTCTAATCCGCCATAGAACGGGAGTTCAATATGAAAAATAACGGGAATTCATTATGTTGACATAATGTTTTTCTAATCCGCCCTAGAACGGGATTAAGTTTTAAATTTTGTTTTCTGATGTTTAGTTTTATTTTTTCGACAAAATGTATTTGTGGATGTAAAAGTTTGAGATGTGTTAACAATTTTATTTTTGGTATAAAATATATTATATAGTTTTCTAAAATTTTAATCCACAATGAGGGCATGCGACAATTTTTTATTTGTTTTTGTTGTTATGTTTTCTATTTTGTATGGAAAAATATATTTTTGGTATGACATGTATGATTCAAAATTAGTGATTTTAG
>PKMM01047127.1:193482-203616 GCA_002933915.1 Eutrema heterophyllum | reverse complement strand
ATGGGACGCTCGTTTGGAAAATATTAAAGAAGACTAAATAATACCACACCGGATTTTATTAGTTTTTATATATAGTTTTTTGTATCTTTTAATAATAAAATGTTATTATATTTTAAATAATCTAATCAATTAAATAGAGATTAAATGTTATTTATAAATATTATAATTAATTAGAATATCCATATCTAACAATAAAGCTATTATGTAGATTTTTTTTTATAAAATAATTTTTGTTTGGCAACAAGAATAACATGAATAGTAGTTATCGAATATAAGAATAGACTAATTTGAAGGTGTCAATGTTTGGTTACAAAATGTATTCCCCTTTTAATAATATAGATAAGTCATCGTATATAATCTGAAATTCAGATACAACCTGTTAAGGGTGATCTACACCGTCACTTGATGCAAAAAGATAGTCATTATTAAGTCGGCCCATCCATTCAAACTCAAACGTAAGCACGGTGCAAGACAAAAAGTTTACACGATCAATCCGACAATTAATTCAAAAGATTAATGGCCATACTCAACTCTCCACAACGGTTTCGAAACAAGGCAAGAAATAAAGCCTTTGTGTTTCTCTCTCATTCAGTTCTTACACGAAAACGCAATCCCTTGGTCTTCATCCTCTTCTTTTCACTAAATTGAGAGTAAAACAGAGTAAACATGCATTCGGTAAATTATGTATTTGGATTGTGCAAAACATATAATAGTTGCAATTGTATCTTGGAATTCGGAACGTTATTCAACCGTCATACTATGAGGTAATTAGGGACAAGATTCATCTCAATTCTGGAAATCATTTTTCCTAATTCATGTATCAGTATTTCTAGTAATATTATACGATTATATCATACTGTATTTGCTTTACATATTATCAGTTTGCCATATTGTAGAAATGGTTCTATAAATCAATAATGTTGAGACTTTAAAAATTTATTAATTTATTGAAATACTAACTAATCGATTAATTAAAATATTAATTTGTAGAGAGAGATTACTTTTAGTGCATAATCTTCTAAAAATTAATTCAAAATAATGTTATTTTTAAGGAATTTGAATGAACCCACTTGTAAAAGTAACATGCATACATGGGCGGTTCTGAGGGTGTGCAAGAGGAGTAAAAGTTCAAGGCCAAAAGTTTTTAAAAAAAAATTCCTTTGAGGGCCCAATTTTTCAACAAAACAAAAAATTTAGTGTAATTTTCAAAAACGGCCGACAAAAAGAAAAAAAAAACATTAGGTTAGAACTTGAAAGGAAGAAGATAAACACGTGAGATACCACGTGAGTTAATAAATGAAAATGATACATATTTATAATTTCAAAGTTTATAAGCAATTTTTTTTTTTAAAAGCAATGATTGCTGATAAATATTAATATTGATGATAAAGTTGAAGATAATATATACTACAATATTTGGAAGCACTTACGCCTTCATGTTCATGTGCGTGTAATATAAAAACACGTTATGGCCGAGAATAATGCTTAGACCGAGCCCCCCAAAAAAAAAAAAAGAAATGGAGAGAGTTGGGGAAAAATTAACTAAAATCTGTTCGCACCTTGCTAAATATGCTTCCGTCTTCTGCCTCTACTTCGTATACTTCTTGTCCTTCTCCTTTTTAGGGTTCTTGGCACTCAAGATCTCGAAGCCAAGAACCACGTCACGTCCTCATGACTTGGACCTCTTCTTCACTTCTGTCTCAGCCATCACCATCTCTTCCATGTCCACCGTCGAGATGGAAGTCTTCTCCAACACCCAACTTATCTTCCTCACTATCCTCATGTTCCTCGGTGGCCAGGTCTTTACTTCTTTCATCAGTCTCTACTTCTCCCATTTCACCAAATTTGTCCTCCCTCATAACAAGATTAGACACCTTGTGGGCTCTTTCGACTTGGATCGTCAAAAAGAGAATCGCCGTATTGACCTCGAGAACGTGACTGATCATCGTGTGGGTCCTAGCCAGATCAATGAGAGGGCATCGAAGTGCTTGTACTCAGTGGTTCTTGGTTACCATCTTGTTACACACCTAGCTGGCTCCGTGTTGCTTCTTGTGTACGTAAACTTTGTTAAAACGGCGACAGATGTTCTTAGTTCCAAGGAAATATCACCTCTCACCTTCTCGGTCTTCACAACTGTCTCCACGTTCGCAAACGGTGGATTTGTCCCCATGAATGAGAACATGATCATCTTCCGCAAGAACTCGGGCCTTCTCTGGCTCCTTATCCCTCAAGCACTAATGGGAAATACTTTGTTCCCTTGCTTCTTATTGTTTCTCATTTCGGGACTTGATAAGATCACAAAGCACAACGAGTTTGGTTATATTCTCAAGAACCACAAGAAGATGGGATACTATCATCTACTCTCCGTTCGTCGTTGTGTTCTTCTTGGATTGACGGTGTTAGGTTTTGTGATGATACAACTTCTTTTCTTCTGCGCCTTTGAATGGAGCTCGAAGTCTCTTGAAGGAATGAGTTGGTACGAGAAGTTGGTTGGATCGTTGTTTCAAGTGGTGAACTCGAGACACACCGGAGAAACAATTGTCGACGTCTCCACACTTTCCCCAACTATCTTGATACTCTTCATCCTCATGATGTGAGTTACTTCAAATTCCCTTCTTCTCTCTTTCTATCTCCTCTTTTATTTATTGCGTTCGACTTAAAATATTGAAACTTTTGTCGGCATAGTCCGGTCGAAAAGTACACTTATGTCGACATATTTTCACACATGTAGAAGTTGACATACGCATCTATATGGCGTCACAAACTTTTCAAAGAGCATGTTCTAAAACAAAAATATATACTGTACTTAATATTTGCAGTGTTGATGAAAACAAAAATTATTTTAACTACAAAATTATTATAAGAAACATTATGGTGAATTAACTCGAAATCTCGAATGATAGTGTAATGTTCTAAATATCTTAATAACTTCAATGATATCAGAATGTACTTTTATTGGTGCTCATGTTTTAAAATCAACATAGAAATCACAAGTCGCCTTCCTTCAAAACATAGAGAAGTATATCAATAACATTAATGGGTTATACATATTAAAACTTGTTTATCCTTTCCTTTCTATTTTTTATATACAAATCTGGATGGTGATGATGATTAATGCATGTTCGGATCTTAATTCCACTATCTAAGTTTAAAATGTATTTTTATTTTTATTTTGTTTACCAAAAAAAAAGTATTATTTTTCATATTTTTATGTTCTATTATATATATAGCAAAACAAATTGATTGAGTGAATCAGAATATGTCTCGAAAATATGTCCCTTCGAGATCGTGGTGTGTCTCCTCGACTCCAACTCATCATGTTAATTCACAAAGCATTATTTATCTTTTTATATACATATATATATATATAAATAATTCTAATTAAGTAAAAAAAAATTAACCAAAAAAATATATTATAATAAGTAAACATAATTGCGTTGACAAGGTATCTTCCACCGTACACATTGTTTATGCCGTTGACCGAAGAAAACAATAAGAAAGAGGGAGAGGATGGTTCCGAAAATGGAAAGAAAAGGAAAAAGAGTGGGCTTTTTGTGTCACAACTTTCCTTTTTGGTAATATGCATCTTTCTCGTTTCCATCACCGAAAGGCAAAAACTACGACGAGATCCACTCAACTTCAACGTCCTTAATATCACTCTCGAAGTTATCAGGTGTGCTTTTACATCTCTGTATATAAAATGTTTACAAGAATATTGGATATATCAATCGAGGTGAGAGAGGGCGTTGAGTTTACCTCCTAATAAACTAGGTGACCTAAACATATTGAACGTGTGTAAACTATTTTTATGTGATTTTCTAAGATATTGTGTACCGGTTTTAACTTGTAAACATAGTTTAGAAAAGAAAAACAAAAAATAGCGTAAGAAAATAAACGGATTGAAAACTCCTCTCAAAAGGTTAGGCCGATATTTGAATTAAGAATTTCATTAATCCTTACAATTGTCCAGTCTATCAGAGTTATCCACCATACAAATCTGATTTTTCCCCTTATTTTTTTTTTTTGACTTGAATCTCTTCCCTTATTGTAAACCATGCATCCCTAGTAAGTGAGAGTTTAATAAGTGGGCTTCTTTTTTTGGTTGAAGAGACAATTTTCTGTATCAAGAGACAATTTTCTGTATCCAACTACAATATATAGACTCAAATCTGGCTCACTAGATCCTAATCTTCTCTCAC
Source organism: Eutrema heterophyllum (assembly GCA_002933915.1). Taxonomy (NCBI): domain Eukaryota; kingdom Viridiplantae; phylum Streptophyta; class Magnoliopsida; order Brassicales; family Brassicaceae; genus Eutrema; species Eutrema heterophyllum. Next base: position 199,417 of record PKMM01047127.1, on the reverse strand, counting down.
TTATTAATTATCATTACTAGATCTACTTTTTTTTTAAATATTTTTTTTGGTAAGGGTATGTCTTTCGGCTGGTTAAGCTTCTTTTTAATTCCTTAATGAAATTAACTTTCATATATAAAATAAATAATAAAAAAAAACTACAATAGACTCATCAATAGTAGTGGAAGGTTTTGGATCTTAGTTTCCATCGTATTTTTCCGGTAAATTCCCTAAATTTAGGTTAGATCTAAATAAGAAAAGTTTATGTCCTTGTGAAAGATAAGAATTTTAATTTCATATCTAATTACTTAAGGTTAGTTCTTTCCATGAAAACAATACTTATTACTTCAATATTGTAACGGCAGTGCATATGGAAACGTCGGGTTCACGACCGGGTACAGCTGCAAACGGCGCCTGAATGTGAGGGATGGTGGCTGCGAAGACGCGAGTTATGGGTTCGTGGGACGGTGGAGTCCCGCTGGGAAGATCATACTAATACTAGTAATGTTTTATGGTAGGTTTAAGCACTTCACACCCAAATCTGGCCGGGCATGGATTCTTTATCCATCCTCTTTCTAACATATCATATACAAGAATAAAATAAAAATAATCTTGTATGTCTTTGTAGTTTTCCCATTTTTTCGTGTGATGTACTGTATTGTAAGCTAGTGTGTTTGCATCTTTTAAAAAAAATATTACAACAATGTATGAAAATAATATTATAAGTTGTAATCTTTGACAAAAACATAATATTATAAGGAGTCTATTGCCATCTTGTCTTGCCGGTTGTTGTAAATCAGATAATACAAGTTATTATTATAATATACGATAAAAAAAAATAGCAACAAATCAGTAATCTTTCTTAGAAACGTTTCGCAAATAATAAAAACATTTTAAAAAAAAAAGGAACAAAAATCATCTCTATTTTTGTGAAGTGGTGATCGTTAGAGGAGGAAATATTGGCGACCGTCTTTAAGTTAGCGATTCTAAAAATAAGCGATCATTTATCCTTCGATGCTGTTTTCATCTCAGCTTTGGGACGTGAGATTAAAATATTTTTGGTTGAATTTTAGTGTTAGCCATATATATATGCCTAATTAAACATTTTGTACGTTCTTTTTGTGAGAAATGGTAACAAATGAAAAGGCCAACTGCTGTCACAAGATGATCGCATCTTTACCAACAAACAAATATGGTATCATATATACAACCATCATATATAAAGTTTTTATTTATTTATTAGTGGTTAAACATGAATCTTATAAAATAGTAAACGTGAGTTCAGATGGCTTTTTAAAGGCCGGAGGCAAACTTGTAATAAATGGTTTTTTTTTTTGCGAAAGAGTCTTCAATGGATTTGTGTTGAGCTTTTGTAGACATGACTTTTTTTCTTAAGACTTTTTTTCGACATGCATTAAGCAAATTTCATTATTTATTTGTGAAAGTCATTTAGTCTAATGGATTACACCAAAAGTTCATTAATATATCAGTTCGGTTTCTAAAAAATGCACATTAATATAGGCAAATTTACATGAGAGTTCCAACATGGTGTAAGTACAGACGTTCGGCATGGTCTCGCATATCAAAGGTATATTGAACGTGATGCATGCAGAACCGTCTGTCGTGAAAACGTGTAAAATTGACCGTTATAAAATCATCTATGTAATTGTTCTCATAATTTGTAATATATAATAATTCGAAGACAAAAGAAAAATGGTTTGACTAACGAAAAACGAAATTTACAAAACTGAAATAACAAGAACAGGTTCTACACCATTATGTGCCATAAATCAAGATAGTCTGCTATTAATTCTCTACTACGCTAACTAGTCATGGGCATAATAATCGAATCGAAGGAAACCGAATCGAACCAATCCGAAATTGATGGTTCGGTTTGATTATGGTTATTTCACAATAATCAAATGATTTTTATTTTTGATATCCATTGGTTATGATTCGGTTCGGTTATATAACCGATAACCAATGAATATCCATGGATATCAAATACTAAAGTTTAAAAACATAAAAATATTTTTACCTTCCTCAAATATCGAACCACAGACCACCAAGTCTTTTACTTAGTATGCAACCAACTAGACTAATTGTGAAATTTGACAATTCATTACATTTTATTTAACATAAAGGAATACGAAAATTTTGGTTAACCGAAATAACCGAAATATTTCTATAATTTAACTGAAATACCCGAAATATTTCGAAATTTAACCGAAATAACCAAAATATTTCGGTTACCATTCGGTTCTTAATTTTGTTAACCAAACCGAACTGAACCGAAACGAAAACCGTTCGGTTCTTATATGGATAGTAAAAGACATAACCGAAAACCGAAATAACCGAACCCAACCGAATCGAATAAACCATATGCCCAGGACTAACGCTAACTATAAGGACTATTGGGCCTTAGTAATAACAGTGGGCCTTATCCATTTAGGCCCATTCCAAGTACGTACTAACGAAATCCACGAGAGAGAGAGAGAGAGAGAGAGAGAGAAAGACGATGAGCAACAGAAGGAGAAGCATCGGAGACGATGACAAGGGATTGCTGTGGAAACTTCCTCAGGTGAAGATCAAAGACGTCGGAAAAGTTGGTCCCGCCTTAGGACTCGGTGTCGGTTGTGGATTTGGTTTCGGCGCCGGTCTTATCGGAGGTATTTATTTTCTCCCAATTTCGATTCACATAGACTTTCGAATCGCTCAAAACTGTTTTTAGATAGTTTCGTTAGAAAAGTGTTAGTTAACCTGACTAAGAGATCGATGAAAATCAGGTGTAGGATTCGGACCAGGAGTTCCTGGATTACAGTTTGGTCTCGGATTTGGAGCTGGTTGTGGAATCGGTGTCGGATTTGGCTATGGCGTTGGAAGAGGCGCTGCTTATGATCACTCTCGCTCTTATTATAACGTCGGAAAACCATCTCTGTGAGTAATTAGATTCTAGTGTTGACTCTATGTGTGACAAAACAAGCAATTCTTGTGTTAGAACTCAAGAAGATTTTGTTTTTTTTTGGCTACTGACAGAGATGAAGTTGATTCTCTGATTGATGAACTCGTTGTCCACACCAAGAAACTTGTGAAAGCCACTTCAAAAGAAATCGACAAGTGGAGAAGATTTTGAAAAAACTGTAGCATCTTTTAGCTTAGAAACTTGTCTTGTTGCAGCTTTGGATTACCTCCTTTCAAGTAAATGTCAGTGTTGCCTTGTTCTTGGATCCGGAATGTGCGAATCGCATTCGTAATTGTACAATTTACGTATGGTATAAAGACGGGTTTGCGTAGTTTACATTGCCTACTTATCATTCTGGTGATGTGTGTAGTTTGAGTGCCAGATTTTGGTGCTATGAGTTGTTGTTTATGGCTCACCTTAACTCCCCAAACGCCATTGCGCTGATTCGGAAATCTAACCGTTGAATTTGGGCGTTTTCTGTGACTGAATGCGAATTCGCCTTCGTCTACATTACGGTAATGAGCAGGCATAACCCAATTTGTAATGGCAGCCATTGCTGTTGATCCGATTTGGAAATCTAACCGTTGAGTTTGCGTGTTGCGATGTCGTCTACATTACGGTAATAAGCAGACCAGTGTTCTGAGAAATTTACTGAAAACCCTACTAAGACTGTGAAAGATATGTGGATGACATTTAACAGTTGAGATTTCATGTGTTTTGAGATTCTTGTATACAGTTTTGCAGTATAGGTAAAGCTTGGCCATACAAAAGAGAAACAGACGATATGGATAAAATAGATTATCCAGCAAAAACCAATCTATGAGCCACATCAGCAACCACAGCCAATCAGAGAACAGAGTCATATTTCACATTTCTCAATTGGACCAATCAAAAGCCTGAACGAATCCTACGCTCCACCTTATAGTAGCAGTTTCTTCTCTTCCTTCCTTTCACTTAGCTCCTCTTAGTCTTGAACCAGAGTAAAAGCTTGAAACTTTGGGTTAAAAAATGGCGTCTTTGGGTGTGTCGGAGATGCTTGGTACGCCCCTTAACTTCAGGGCAGTGTCAAGATCGTCTGCTCCATTAGCATCGAGCCCGGCTACGTTCAAGACAGTTGCTCTGTTCTCCAAGAAAAAGCCAGCTCCTGCCAAGTCCAAGACCGTCTCTGCGACTAACGACGAGCTCGCCAAGTGGTATGGTATGTGTCTTCTGTTTCCCTTTCAAGATCATTTTGTTTCCTCGTTTTCTATCAATACGCCTCTCTGATTATGAATGTGTTTGTAATTGTGACTCTGATTCAGGTCCTGACAGGAGAATTTTCTTGCCGGATGGTCTTTTGGACAGATCAGAGATCCCAGAGTACTTAAACGGTGAAGTTGCTGGAGAGTAAGACACTTCTTCATGTCTCTCTTTGTATGCTTACTTTGGCTTCGATCCTTAGGATTTATTGGTCTGAAATCTGAACTGCAGCTATGGCTATGACCCATTTGGACTTGGCAAGAAACCTGAGAACTTTGCTAAGTAAGTAGATACTCTGCTCTAAACCTGTTTCGTTATTTCCATCTCTCTCTCAAATTTGCCAATGTCATTAAGACTGGTTGTGTAATGAATGTGGTTGCCAGATACCAAGCTTTTGAATTGATCCACGCAAGATGGGCTATGTTGGGAGCAGCTGGTTTCATCATCCCTGAAGCCTTAAACAAATACGGCGCCAACTGTGGCCCTGAAGCTGTCTGGTTTAAGGTTCTTTTGGCTACTTCCCATCTTTCTGAATCTTCAGTTTACTTAGATTATATATAGCAATGCAAGAATTTATGATTTGATGGATCTTATTGGAATGACGATGCAGACTGGTGCTCTGCTTCTTGATGGAAACACATTGAACTATTTCGGCAAGAGCATCCCAATCAACCTTGTTCTCGCTGTAGTTGCTGAAGTTGTTCTTCTCGGTGGAGCCGAGTACTACAGAATCACCAACGGATTGGTACATTACTCTACATGTTAGCTATTACTCATTCGAATTCCTCACCGGGAAAACAACTAAACTCAGAAATGCAAAAACTTGGGCAGGATTTCGAAGACAAGCTGCACCCAGGAGGTCCATTTGATCCTCTGGGACTTGCTAAGGACCCTGAACAAGCAGCTCTTCTCAAGGTTAAAGAGATCAAGAACGGGAGATTAGCCATGTTTGCAATGCTCGGTTTCTTCATCCAAGCTTACGTTACCGGAGAAGGTCCTGTTGAGAACCTTTCAAAGCATCTAAGTGATCCTTTCGGAAACAATTTGCTTACCGTCATCGCTGGAACTGCCGAGAGAGCTCCCACTCTCTAAGTCATTCCTAGTTTATAAAGAGCTTCGAAGATGCTTTGTACACTTTGTTTGATGAGAATTTCTATTGACATTGTGAAAAAACTTCCATCTTCATCTCCTTGATATATTCCAATGGTGCTTTATTATGTTTCTAAGGATAGTCATCTAGTGGTGCGTTTGCGTTTGCGGTTAGATATACGATTATCCTTTGGTTATATTTACTCATTTAGGAAAAAAGTGTCACAAAAATCAAATATTTGTGATGGAACAATAATTTAGTCGAGAATTGTGATCTGTTACAACACTATATAGCAACTTTATAACCATTTCTAGCCGCTAATTTTGTTGTTTTCGACTTGCACTAAAATTGATTGTCACAAGGTTTGTGATTTCTTCGAGACGAATGTTGATTTGCCATGATTATTGCCCTGTTTGTTTGACAATCACAAGTGACTGTGACTGCGATTGTGATTGCAGGATGTTCGTTTTGCAGTCGATTGGTCGCAATCGTGTTCGTTTTTCTATCGCGCGACTAATCGCAACTGATTTTTTTAAATAAATATAATTTCTAAAAATTCAGAATTTATCTTTTAAATGAAAAATGTTATATGTTTTTATTAGTTATCAACATTTTCTAAAACATTTAATTAACAAAAATAGTTAATATATATATATATATATATA